>CM040833.1:1162500-1292500 GCA_022828995.1 Vimba vimba
AGGTACATATTCTATGGCCCCTTTCTCTAACAGAGTGTTTACTTCCTGTTCCATAACCAGAACCTGCTCGGGGCCCACCACTGTGGGCAGGACCCCCATAAACCGAGGTGGGCGTTTCTTGAATTGTATCTGATACCCTTTTTCTACGGTCTGCAGGACCCAACGAGAAACATTTGACAGTAGCTTCCACGCTGTCAAAGATTCTACTAGAGGTACCAGCCTCTCAAGACTGGTTTCTGGATTTTGTTGTTGTTGAGTAGTCAATTCGTCGCCCTGTAACGGCGCACCGGCAGGGAACGACTGCTCTAACACCCTCCTCGGAGGGGGCGGGCATCCCGAGGCCACTACGTTTCCGGGTGGTCCTTGAGATATGTGCTCGCCGGAGACCGCTGCGCCCTGTAACACCTGAGGCGGCAGGGTTGGCAGAACGGTCCCCTGAGGGTACCGAAGAGAGACGGGCACCGTAAAAAGAGGTGTTAACCGCTCTGCTTCGGGGGGGACTACCCTCATTAGTCCTGAGCCCTCGGACGTCAGGATTTCTTCCCAGCAGCCTTCTTGGCAGTAATAACGGTCCGCAGATCCGCTCTACCCCTCGAAGACTGCTGGGTTTGAGCGCGCCCTCCGTGTCCCCGAGATTTTTGTGGGGGAGCACGGGAGGACACACTCTGCTTTTGAGTGGCATGATGATCAGCGCTCTTTTTAGAGGAGTGAGGCTGCTCCCGCTCAGCAGCCTCAATGAAAGAACGGCGGGGGAGAAGTTTCTGGAGTGCAGCAGCCTGTTTTGAAGCTTCTTGCGATTTAGCTACCGCACTGTTCACTGCATCTCCAAATAGCCCAACAGTAGAAACCGGCGCATCTAAAAGAACATGTTTTTCTCTATCTTTGATGTCACTCAGATTGAGCCACAGATGCCTCTCAGTGGCCACCAGGGCTGCCATAGACCGCCCGACTGATTTAGCGGTCTCCTTGGTGGCCCTGAGAGACAAATCTGTGGCTCTACGCAGTTCGGCTACTGTGTCAGGACCAATACCCCCGCCCTCCTCTAAATCACCCAGTAATTCTGCCTGATAAGCCTGCATAAGGGACATCGTATGCAGACACGCTGCAGCTTGACCAGCGGCTGCATACGACTTATGAATCAGGGAAGATGTAAACTTTACTGGTTTAGTGGGGAGTGTAGGAGTCTTCAAGGAAGATGCCGTTGCTGGAGAGAGATAGCTCGCCAACGTCTCCTCCACCTTCGGCATCTCCCCATAACCATGCTCTTTATATTTATAGATGGAAGAGTAATGGGATGTTTGTGGTGTGTTTATACTCTGTATGACATTGGTTTTCCCCACGATCTCGACACCTCGGTGTGGAGATCGGGGAAAAACGGAAGACTCCTGCGCTGAGGCTGTGTACGAGATGGCAGGAAGCGTTCGTCGAGTTTGCTTTTCGAACGAACGTCCTGCCTATCCTCTGGCCACTCAATAGACAGTCTGTCAACTGCTCTAGTAACTACATCAAGCAGCTCTTCAAATGCATGAGACTGAGGTGGCGAATCCTCAGACTCAGCTTCAATACTGACAACATCCAACTCCTCAGAGCTGGATAGTTGTAGTACTGGTGCCTCTATCGGGGGGGAAGAAACCGCAGCGCGTGCTTCCACACCCTGATGAGAGGCACTGGATCTGTCAGTAAGAGGCTGAGATAAGGCAGAGCCCGTCTCAACATCCACTGACAGATCCATTTGCGAACCCCAGGTCTGAGATCGCCGCCGAGCCTCAGCCGCGGCGGGACCCGAGCCCTGGGGAACGTGGTCGGGATTGAACCGAGCCAAACGGGATCGGAGTGTACGCAGTGGAAGCGCACAGCAATGCACACAGTCACCACCCTCGAGTGCTGACTGGGCATGCTCCTCTCCCAAACAAACAACACAAAGAGTGTGTGTGTCACCTCCCGTTAAATAACGCGGGCAGGGATGGACACACACTCGATACTGCTGCTTGCTCGCCATAACTGAATAAATATATATATATATATAGACAGACAACACCAAATAACAGGGACAGATTTCAACACAGAGCGCAACTGAAGACTCAGAAAGCTTTCGTTTTCTGTTTTGGGCTGGCTTTTATAGTTTCCTGGTATGTGACGTCACCCGCCTCTGACGTTCCGCCACACCATTGGACTGATTTTACATGTGCTTCAAGACGTCATCACGCAAAGCGTTCCCCATAGCGTCATTCTCGATGCAACGGGAGTTCCCTTGAAAGGGAACTTATTTTCATGTTTCTATTATCAGGTTACATTTCATGCGAAAGAGGTTCCTGTGGTAGTGAAATGCATGTCATGTACCTGCTCTGCTGGGAAAGCACTGTGCAACCACATTGTGGCATTATTGTTTCAAAGTGCTCACTACTGTACCATGGGATTCAAGACAGTGCCATTGCCACTGTCATGCACCAGCTCACTGCAGACCTGGCACTGGCCTAGGACACATGCAATACTTTAACATTCATTACATTTAATGATGTTGGACTAGAATTTTGTAATGACGTTTGTCAATTAATAATTTCTCATCAATATATTACAGGGAATTGCTCCTGAGGCAACAAATGACATGGTAGTGCGTAAACCAGTGCCAAAGACTAAGGATCATGCCCGAACTGGAGTGAAATGTACACTGTACAGAGCATATGGTGGTAAGTCTGAATGAACAACACACGTCCAAATATTTTAATGTATAATAGAACATTGATTAGTATCTTTTCCCTTTAAGCCTTCAGTTCTTCAGTTAATATCTTCTGCAAATTATGAACATTTCTTAATTTTCTTAATATGTAAGGGTTTGGGGCAGCTCAAAACATTTTCATGTGTATTTATAGAGAGGTGATATGTGTTGGTGTCTGCTAAAACATGAAAGGTCAGGTGACAATGATATGTACATTTAACTTGACATATCTTACTTTTTTGTCAGGGCCTCTTCCAGATCCTCACATCATTGCCAGTGCTGAGAAACTTAAAGACAAATGCCCACAACCAGGCATTTGCAAATTGCTGCACGGGCTCGAGGCCCTTAATTTTGTGGACTCTAAATTTGGCCCTGTGCCATTTGGGTCTTTGCTCTCTTACCAGTGCCCTCCCGAGATAAGTAGAGACATTATTAAACACCCTGGTGCCCCTGGATTTCCTCAGTTGCCTTTAGAAGGTTACAATTTTAAGTTTAATTTCCAATTTGAGCCCAACTACAAGCAACAATGCCACTTAGAGTGCCTTAAGGTGTCAAGGGAGATGTCTGCTGCAATTGAGGAAGAAACACGACTGCAGTCAGAATGCCAGCTGTGGACCCAGGTACGCAAACCCCGACTTACAGCCAGCAGATTTGGTGAAATATGCCATGTCCGTGGAGAGTCTACTGCAAAATCCTTGGCTGCTCGCATTCTGAGAGGAACTCCTCAGACAGCTGCTATGAAAAGAGGGCTGGACCTGGAACCTGACATACTGAGGCAATATTCAGAGTTTTGTGATGTCTCTGTGACGCAGTGTGGGGTCATCATCCACCCTGATGCACCTCACCTTGCAGCCAGCCCTGATGCTAAAGTCTTCAACCCCAGAGAAACACCTCCATTTGGGTTGGCAGAGGTAAAGAGTTGTGATGTTGAAGATGTTGCTCAAGTTAAACACCTGATCACAGTTCGAGGCCAGGCCTGCCTTAAGAAAAGCCACAAATATTATTATCAGGTTCAAGGCCAGCTGGCCTTAAGTGGACTTCAGTGGTGTGATTTTATAACAGATACCCACACTGACTTCACAGTTGAAAGAGTATTTAGGGATGAGGAGATCATCAACTCAATGCGACAGAAGCTGGATTATTTTTATCACAACATCTACATGGATGCATTATTACGTTGAGGCAGAATTTTCAAATGTAAATAGTTATATGTACATCTGTGATGCATGTAATTCCTGTTGTAAATACTTTTTCATTTTACAACTTCAGTCAATGTTGCATTGTATGTAAATATATATGGGCTTTATAGTCTGTCTTGGTCACTTTTTGCTTATGTTCCATGGTTGCAAGGAACTGCTTCCAATCTTGTTTGTAGCTTTGAGCTGCTATGGAAGCTTTTTATTAGTTTCATTCACCTCACTTATATGCTATTATCAAATATGTAAATAAAAAATTGACAAGTTTTAAAAATATTGTTGTTCTTTTGATGGTTAAGGTGTAAATGCATTTTACTCTGGATAAACTTTTTACAGAATGCTTCACAACATTGTTTATAAATAACATACAAATCCCTATGTTCATAGAAAAGATAGTAAATGTAACAAATTTAAAAAATATATTACAAAGCACTTGTATTTACAGTATCAAATTTAAAAATATATTACAAAGCACTTGTATTTACAGTATCAAATTTAAAAATATATTACAAAGCACTTGTATTTACAGTATCAAATTTACAAATATATTACAAAGCACTTGTATTTACAGTATATCTACACAGTGTCAAACGGCTAAAAGTACTGTAGAATTAGTCTCACCCAAGAAAGGAAACACTTCAGACGGGTTTGTCCCCTTTGATATCAAGAGGTCCCTGATAGTTTGAGAGTAGGCAACAGATGGCCCACAGCTGATTGACTGAACCTGCCATAGAAAGAGGAACAAGCCCATCCCAAATGTGGTCACCCTGCGTATCGCCCTCTCAACTAAAATTCTCAGACGGGCAATAGCCTGTGTTTTCTGGGTGTCCTCTGTGCTGAGCTGATTTGATGTTTTCAGTGGAGGGATGATGAGGGTTGCCCCCACCTGTGACAGCATCTTCTCAATTTGGAACCCCTTGTCAGCCATTACTCCATCTTCTGGTTGAAGTAACTGCAAGATCTGTGATTGGCGAGTTATTTCTATATCGGAGATGGAGCCTGTGTACAATTTAGATACAAATGTGATAACCCCACATGGGGCAATGCCAATTAGACCTTTAAAGGTGGTGTGGTTTTTATATTTGGAAAATGTTTCCGACTGTAGTAAGAGAGAAGATGCTGTTTCACAACGGATCTCGGTGCAGTCTATTATCACTCTCACCTGAGGGCAGTAGAGCTTGAACTTGTCAGGCATTGTGGCCTGCACTTGCTCTCTCGTCATCCACAATGGTAGCGAGCCAAGAACCTGGTAAAGGTAGCTTGTCCATGTTAAGATGATGCGACTAACCGTAGACAAGCTGACCTCGAAGATGGATGACAGGGTTTTCTCCTGAAGCCCAGCTGCAACACGACAGAGAAACATGAACAGTTCATCAATGAGCGGAAGTTTTCGCTGAGGGCTCGGTGTCTCTTGTGCTGTTCGCTGTGCCTTGGACCAGTACAAAAGCCTTGAAGCAGAAGGGTAAACTGACTCCCAAAACACAGTGAAGACCTCCTTTGAGCTGAACCTAGTGTAATAACGAAAGTCCTCATCTGTGACACAGAACTTGAAAATCAGAGGCTGCTGCTGCTGCTTAACTGTCAGCTGCTGGATTTCACGTTCTAGTGACAAAACCTGAAGCTCCAACTCTTGAATTCTCCTTGTGGCAGCATCCAGTTTACCTTTAAAGCAAGAAAAAACATACACCTTAATGTTTATCATTGAGTCATATACTAGTTTTCACTTCGTCTTCATTATTGGAAGAGACTACAATAACTAAGATTACAATGTAATTTCTGTAATAGTTCTCAATCATCCAAATCATTATCATATTGTGTGGTATTATTCAGAGTAACTGAGTTTCCTGTAAAAGCATTTTACAGTAAGCACAGCTGCTCTGCCGACGAACCCTATAGTTACAAAGTAATTTATTGCCACATAGAAAAACCTGTTAATCTGTTTTTGAATTACTAACCAGGAGAAGGATGGTAGGCATAGTCATGATCTTTTGCTACTCCACCCGCAGGCAGTGCCTCCTCTGTGAAGTCTCCTACAGGCATCTCCTGAGATTCATCTAGGACTGCAGCCCTAAAATGCTTCCTTGCTCTCTGGTAAACCGGCTGTCGAGCTTGTGAGGCTCTTCCTAGAGATGTGAAATAGATACACATAAATGTCAATACCCAACATCTCAGATTAAACTGACATCGCTAGCTTCTGTTATTAGTACTACTAGCACAAAACGCTAGTAATTCGCTAGCCTGTTAACGCGCCACCCGTGCGCTCAGCTATTTTTATTTATTTATTTTTCTCTCGCGCGTCCGCGCCTTTGAGTTCATAAAAGCTCAGGTGAGTAAGAATCAGTCAACAAACACGGTGAGTAATGTCTTGTCCTGTTATTGTCACCTGCACTTCATGTCACATGTTTAGCATAGCCTTCTCTGTCGGCAATATAGGATTTATATGTGATAAATGTAAGGAGACAGTTAGGTTGACGGAGAAGATTTCAGAACTAGAGACACGCATCCAAACTTTAATTGAGGATAGTAAGAGTGCTAGAGCTTCAGATGTTTTGGATGCGCATAGCATAGTGAACACTTTACATGAGTCGGTTCCGGCTGAAGTAGAGCCCGTGCAGCCGGGCAAATGGGTGACAGTGAGGGATCGCTCTAGTCGCGGATCTAAAAACCACTCTTCCTTTCCGATTACCATAACAAATCGATTTGCCCCGCTCAGTGAAACACCCACTGAGAATGATTGTGCCCTAGTTATAGGCTCTATGCACGATCGCTTCCGCGTTTTGTCTCAGCCCGCCCAGTTACATCCAGTGCTGCGTCAGAAGCCGTTTTTGCATTAGGTGGAGATAATGGCAAATTACACTCGCTGTTTACAAGAACTTCCAGCGGTTAACGTGAATGATGTTAACAATATTGTGAGGCAGTTAACTGTCACACATATGAGTAAGAAAGAGAAGTTGTTTAAATTATAAATTTCGAGCTACATCAACAACTTTGAGGGTGAGTATGCTCTCATATCGCGCGAAATCCGACTAGCGAATCAGTTTCTAAAATCGTTGTCTCCGTTTCTGAGAAAATGAATTTTATTAAAGTGAATTGTCCTATAGAACGCGCTATGCAGAAGTAAAGACGCCGGCTGAGATCCTACCGGAAATACGTTAGCAGCGTTCGTGCATAGAGCCTATTGGCGATTCTATCACACGGAACGTGAAAATAGAGACACCAACCACCATAGTCACATGTTTGCCGGGAGCCAGAGCGCCTGACATCAAAGCAAATTTAAAAGTGCTGGCTAATGCTAATCGTAAATTCTCTAAGATCATTATTCATGTCGGCACTAATGATGTTCGACTCCGCCAGTCGGAGATCACCAAAATGAATATTAAAGAGGTGTGTGAACTTGCAAGTATGATGTCAAGGACTGTAATCTGCTCTGGCCCCCTTCCTGTTCGCAGGAGTGATGAGATAGTCAGTAGATTGTGTTCGCTTAACGGTTGGCTGTCGAAGTGGTGTCCGCAAAATAATATAGAATTATAGACAATTGGAAAAGTTTTTGGGGCAAACCTGACCTGTTGAAAAGAGATGGTATTCATCCCTCCTGGGATGGTGCTGCTCTTCTCTCTAGTAATATGGCTCATAGTCTTAGAGCTCAAACATGACAATCTGGGGCTCAGGTCAGGAAGCAGACAGACTGGCTTAACCGACTGTCTGCTAGCGGCCTCACGTCACCAAGGTCAGATAAATCCCATCACATAGAGCCTCTTTCACCTAGCTATCATCATATAGAGACTGTGTCTGTTCCCCGAATTTGGAAATCCAAAAAACGTTTAAACCCATCTAAGGTTAAAAATTTAATTGATGTTCAACAAATAAAAAACAGCTATATTACAGATGAGCAAATGCTTAAGCTTGGGTTGCTGAATATTCGATCGCTTACTTCTAAAGCACTCGTTGTTAACGATATGATTTCAGATAATAACCTAGATGTGCTGTGTTTGACAGAAACCTGGCTAAAACCTAACGATTGCATTACTTTAAATGAGTCCACCCCGCAAGATTACTGTTATAAACATGAGCCTCGTCTTAAACGCAAAGGGGGTGGTGTTGCTGTAATTTATAGTAATAGTTTCAAAACCACTAAGAAATCAAGTTTTAAATATAATTATTTTGAAGCATTGGTGCTTAATGTAAAAATATATAGTGTAAACGATAAATCACGCTTGAGATTTGTGCTGGCTACTGTATACAGGCCACCAGGGCACCATACAGACTTTATCAAAGAATTTGCAGACTTTCTATCAGAATTAATATTGACTGCAGATAAAGTACTAATTGTTGGTGATTTTAATATACACATCGATAATGAAAAAGATGCATTGGGATTGGCATTTAAAGACATTGTAAATTCAATTGGAGTTAGACAACACGTGTCAGGACCTACTCATCGTCGTAATCATACTCTAGATCTAATATTATCACACGGAATAGATGTTGATGCCGTTGAAATTCTGCAGCAGAGCGATGACATCTCAGATCATTATCTAGTCTTGTGTAATTTGCATTTAGCCAAGGCTGCAAAGCCAACTCCATGTTTCAAATATGTGAGACCTATCACTTCTGCTACTAAAGATTGCTTTATTAATAATCTTCCTGATCAGTTTCACCATCTCAGCATCCCAGATAGCTTAGAAGAACTCGATATTGCAACAGAAACTTTTAACTCTCTCTTTTCCAGCACTTTAGACACAGTTGCTCCTTTGCGCTTAAAGAAGATTAAAGAAAATAGTCCAACGCCGTGGTAAAGCGAGCACACTCGGGCCCTTAAGAGAGCAGCCAGAGAGATGGAGCGCAACTGGAAGAAAACAAAACTAGAGGTATTTCGCATTTCATGGAAGGAGAGCTCGATTGCATACAGAGAGGCCTTAAAAGCTGCTAGATCTGCTTATTTTTCAACCCTATTAGAAGAAAATAAACATAATCATAGGTATTTATTTGAAACGGTGGCTAAACTAACGAAAAATAAAGCTTCAAACCCAGAAGTTTCCAAGCAACACAGCAGTAATGATTTTATGAACTTCTTCACTTATAAGATTGATAATATCAGGGACAAAATTATAACTATGCAGCCGTCTACTACAGTATCGCATCAGGCAGTGCATTGTAGTCTCCCTGAGGAAAAATTTGATTCATTCGTTGCTATAGGAGAGGAAGAATTTACTAAACTCATTAAATCATCTAAATCTACAACATGTATGTTAGACCCTATACCAACTAAGCTACTGAAAGAAATACTTCCAGAGGTCATGGATCCTCTTCTTAATATCATTAATTAATCTTTGTCTCTAGGATACGTACCAAAAAACTTTAAGCTGGCTATGATTAAACCGCTTGTTAAAAAAACGCAACTTGATCCTACAGAATTAATCAATTACAGGCCGATCTCGAATCTGCCTTTTCTGTCAAAGATATTAGAAAAGGCAGTATCCTCACAACTGTGTTCCTTTCTTGAAAGAAATGATATCTGCGAGGATTTCCAGTCAGGATTTAGACCGTACCATAGTACCGAGACAGCTCTCGTTAGAGTCACAAATGATTTGCTCTTATCATCCGATCGTGGTTGTATCTCGCTATTAGTGTTACTCGATCTTAGTGCTGCGTTTGACACCATTGACCACAACGTTCTTTTAAATAGATTAGAACATTATGTTGGCATTACGGGAAATGCACTAGCATGGTTCAAATCATACTTATCTGACCGTTATCAGTTTGTAGCAGTAAATGATGAGATGTCTCATCGATCACAAGTTCAGTATGGCATACCACAAGGCTCAGTACTAGGACCGCTGCTGTTCACTCTGTACATGCTACCATTAGGAGATATCATTTGGAAACATGGCATTAGCTTTCACTGTTATGCTGACGATACTCAGCTCTATATTTCTTCAAAACCTAACGAAACTTATCAATTCACAAAATTAACGGAATGCATAGCAGATATAAAAAATTGGATGACTCGTAATTTCCTACTTCTAAATTCTGAAAAAACAGAGTTTCTAATTATTGGACAAAAAACTTCCTTACGTAATAACCTAGAATACTGTCTAACACTCGATGGCTGCTCTGTTAAGTCTTCGTTGTCGGTTAGGAACCTGGGTGTGCTCTTTGATACCAATCTTTCATTTGAAAGTCACGTGTCTAGTATCTGTAAAACTGCATTTATCCATCTTAAAAATATATCTAAATTACGCCATATGCTCTCATTGACAAATGCGGAACAATTAGTTCATGCGTTCATGACCTCAAGGCTAGATTATTGTAATGCTCTACTGGGTGGTTGCCCTGCACGCTTAATAAACAAACTACAGCTAGTTCAAAACGCAGCAGCTCGAGTTCTTACCAGAACCAGGAAGTATGACCATATTAGCCCAGTTCTGTCAAAACTGCATTGGCTCAATATTAAACATCGCATAAATTTTAAAATATTGCTGATTACTTACAAAGCACTAAATGGTTTAGCTCCGCAGTATTTGAGCGAGCTCTTAACGCTTTATAGTCCTTCACGTCTATTGCGATCTCAAAATTCCGTCCAGTTGATAATACCTAGAATATCAAAGTCGACTGCTGGCGGTAGATCCTTCTCCTATTTAGCACCAAAACTCTGGAACAGTCTTCCTACCATTGTCCGGGAAGCAGACACACTCTGTCAGTTCAAAGCCAGATTAAAGACACATCTCTTTGACCTAGCATTCACATAATACATTATAGACTTCTATAATCTAATGTTAGGCTGCATAGATTAGGTCAGCCGGAACCGGGAACACTTCCCATAAATCCTGATGTACTCGTTACATCATGAGAAAAATGGCATCTACGCTAATTTTAGTGTCTGTGTTTATCCCGAGGTTTTCCTGCAGCCTGCCGCATCCTGGCCGTATCCAGATCTGATGAAGGACCTTCGCCTGGACCCGATGACAACGCAGTGCTGAAGTGCCAACTAGTCTCTCCCTATGGAGGATCCCTTTACTACTCTACAGATAAGGCATTGTCGGGAAAATTAGTTTCGCGTTCCTACCCCAAAGCAACAAAATAAAATAAAATTCTTTATCAAAATTTATAAGGAAAGACAAGTACTTTTAGGCTTGGCTTGTAGGGAATTCCAAACCTGCGTATTTTCAAACGCACATAACTATAGAACCCATTCTAAATGCGCATGTGAACGCCATCAGCGTTTCTCACAGGTTCGCGTTTAAAGTCTGTGTAGAGGGAATGGTGTCGTCTTAGCGGCCCCTAATTTAATAACAAATGATCGTTGCGACGGAAGCAAATCAATCAAAACTAACTTTAGATGAAAATAACTTAACTCTGCTATAAAGCCAAAACAATCTCTGTCACCTTAAATTATACGCTTATCTCTGTGAAGCTGCTTTGAAACAATCTACGTTGTTAAAAGCGCTATATAAATGAAGATGACTTGACTTGACTATGTATATCTGTGATTTAATTTCCGCCTCTTGACTTCCTCCAAGGCGATTGGTCCGATGTTCCCCATAGTAGGCGCACAGCATCTTGGGACAGCTCTGGGTAAAAAGCTACCAAAAGAACTATGATTCGTCAAAGCATTGCAAATTCAAGTTAATTAATTGGTCAGGCAATGGTTATTTTTACGAGTTGACCTAAATCTGCTTAACGAAACTTAAAGGGTTATAGTTTACCCAAAAATGAAAATTATGTCATTAATGACTCACCCTCATGTCGCTCCAAGCCCGTAAGACCTATACTGTCCATGTCCAGAAAGGCAATAAAGACATCATCAAAGTAGTCCATGTAACTACAGTGGCTAAATCTTACGTTTATCAAGCAACGAGAATACTTTTTGTGCGCAAAAAGTAAACAAAAATAACGACTTTATTCCACTATTCATTTCCTTCTCTCTGGGCCTCGAGTCTTTTCACGTAGTGTTTTAGCGCAGCGCTTCTGTGTTGTACGTCACACGTAGGCTCACTATTGGACGACGCTGGTCATGTGTGTGACGTGTGTGACGTACAACACAGAAGCGCTGCGCTAAAACACTACGTGAAAAGACTCGAGGCCCAGAGAGAAGGAAATGAATAGTGGAATAAAGTCGTTATTTTTGTTTTGTTTTTTGCGCACAAAAAGTATTCTCGTCGCTTGATAAACTTAAGATCGAGCCACTGGAGTCACTTGGGCTATATTAACAATAAGATGAACGAAGGTCTTACGGGCTTGGAACGACATGAGGGTGAGTCATTAATGACATAATTTTCATTTTTGGGTGAACTAACCCTTTAACACACACACCAACACTACAGGACATTAGAGGACGCACACCAAGTTTCACACAAATGCACCTATAGGGGGCGTTACAACTAAAAGCCCATTATAACTCTGCAACATGTGATCCATGAAGTTGAAAATTGGTGTGCATCTTCTTTGTTGAATTTCTTAACATCCATACCAGAGCCCGTCTACAGATAGCCTGCCCACTCCCTATTAACTCCTATTGTACTGAATTGTGGTTGTAGTTCCACCAGAGCTCCACTGGGGGCGATCACCATGAGTGCAGAATGAATGGGAGACTATGGAGCTAGACGGCTAAATGTGTCTCTTTCACCCGATTGCCGTTGAGAAATCTCAGATTTGATTGTAGGTTTTGCAAGTTCAACATGGGTTATAGGTCGAAAGTTGAATGAACGAGTACTTATGTCCTTTCGATTTCTTACAGGTTGAGTTGTTGTTGTCCGTAACACGCTAGCATTCTGCTAATGAACGCTGATTGATCAGTGAAGGACTGATTATGACCAGAGATACCGCTTGATGGTCTTTTAAAACAACAAAACAAAAGCTCTTCTAGCACGTGTGTTTGCCTGTGTCAGCTGTGTTGTCGATGCCTCGAGAGAAAATAAAGTGCAGAGCGCGAAAGCACCAAAGTGACTGAAGGATTGCCGTAAAGCAGTATCTCTGGTCGTACGATGTGTATGACGTCATTGACACTTTAAAAGACTTTTTAAAGCAAATAAGTGACTAAAAAATCTAACACCCAGCAATGTGTAATTTCTTTGCATCTCCTTTCGGATACAACATTCAAATTACTAGACAAAGAATTATATCCTGAGAAAAGTGGATTTTGAGGGGTATAGCGCCATAGACCTCCATTCATCCTGCACTCGTCCTGTGAGCGCCCTCATGTGGAGCCAGAGTGGAACTGCAGCCAGTTCAAGAGTTGTTTACTGAGAGTGGACGTTCTCCCCTTATTAGACATTCTCTGGGAATAACCCTGATTTTCGGAATAACTATGCTCTCCACCAGTCTTTCACAGTGATGTTGGGTGACTTTACGCCACTCCTGGTGCGGAAACTCAAGCAGCTCGGCTTTGCTTGATGGCTTGTGACCGTCCATCTTCCTCTTGATCAATGGGGTTCAGGTCTGGAGATTGGGCTGGCCATGACAGGGTCTTGATCTGGTGGTCCTCCATCCACACCTTGACCTGGCTGTGTGTGTGGGATTGCTGGAAAACCCAATCCTCAGAGTTGGGGAACATTGTCAGAGCAGAAAGAAGCAAGTGTTCTTCCAGGACAATCTTGCACGTGGCTTGATTCATGCGTCCTTCACAAAGACTAGTCTGCCTGTCATCTAATGGTCATCTTATATATATAAGCCTATAGCCTATGTTACATGCTCATATATTCTGACACATAAACAGCAGAAACCATAAAATAATTAGACCAACATTTACTTGCATCAAGCAACTCTGTTGGTATTTTTATAATTAGTATTAATATAATTGTTTAATTTATTTAATTGTTTAATTGTTTAATTTATTGCCACACTTTAATATGTGAATTATATGATCAGAAAACTTAACATTTAGCGTTGTCAGGCTTTTATTTGTGCTGAATAGATAAAACAGCTGCTCATTAACATGACTGCTGTAACTGTGACCTGCCTCAAGATAGCGCTGTTCTCTACACTCTTCAAGCTTATCCCGAAATATTCAGAGGAAACATCAGGCTTCATTTGCCCATCCCTATTACGCACAGGGATTTCTCCAGTTGCTTTTGATGATGTTATGCACTGTAGATGATAGACCTGATATCAATTAACTTAATTAGTTATATAGTGGATGTTCTCCAAGCTTAATCTTTTCAAAATGTCTTGCTTTTTCAGCCATTTATTGCCCATCAAATTTGAAATGAGCTCATTTTGTGCATAAAATTGTCCAATTTCTCAGTTTAAACATTTGTTATGTTATCTATGTTCTATTGTGAATAAAATATTGGCTCATGTGTCTTTTTGTTTTCATTTTATAAAAATTTTTTTAAAAAACATTCCAACTTTTCTGGAATTCGGGTTGTGAAAGGAAACAATGTGTTTGTTTTGATAAAGTCGCAATTGCGTGATATAAAGTCGCAATTCTGAGAAATAAAGTCGCAATTGCGAGATATAAAGTCGCAATTCTGAGAAATAAAGTCACAATTGCGAGATATAAAGTCGCAATTCTGAGAAATAAAGTCGCAATTCTGAGAAATAAAGTCGCAATTGTGAGATATTAAGTCGCAATTCGGAGAAATAAAGTTGCAATTGCAAGATATAAAGTCGCAATTCTGAGAAATAAAGTCGCAATTGCGAGATATAAAGTCGCAATTCTGAGAAATAAAGTCGCAAATACGAGATATAAAGTCGCAATCGCGAGATATAAAGTCGCAATTCTGAGAAATAAAGTCGCAATTACGAGATATAAAGTTGCAATTGCGAGATATAAAGTCGCAATTCTGAGAAATAAAGTCACAATTGCGAGATATAAAGTCGCAATTCTGAGAAATAAAGTCGCAATTGCGAGATATTAAGTCGCAATTCTGAGAAATAAAGTCGCAATTGCGAGATATAAAGTCGCAATTCTGAGAAATAAAGTCGCAAATGCGAGATATAAAGTCGCAATTCTGAGAAATAAAGTCGCAATTGTGAGATATTAAGTCGCAATTCTGAGAAATAAAGTTGCAATTGCAAGATATAAAGTCGCAATTCTGAGAAATAAAGTCGCAATTGCGAGATATAAAGTCGCAATTCTGAGAAATAAAGTCGCAAATACGAGATATAAAGTCGCAATTGCGAGATATAAAGTCGCAATTCTGAGAAATAAAGTCGCAATTACGAGATATAAAGTTGCAATTGCGAGATATAAAGTCGCAATTCTGAGAAATAAAGTCACAATTGCGAGATATAAAGTCGCAATTCTGAGAAATAAAGTCGCAATTGCGAGATATTAAGTCGCAATTCTGAGAAATAAAGTCGCAATTACGAGATATAAAGTCGCAATTCTGAGAAATAAAGTCGCAAATGCGAGATATAAAGTCGCAATTCGGAGAAATAAAGTCGCAATTGTGAGATATTAAGTCGCAATTCTGAGAAATAAAGTTGCAATTGCAAGATATAAAGTCGCAATTCTGAGAAATAAAGTCGCAATTGCGAGATATAAAGTCGCAATTCTGAGAAATAAAGTCGCAAATACGAGATATAAAGTCGCAATTGTGAGATATAAAGTCGCAATTCTGAGAAATAAAGTCGCAATTACGAGATATAAAGTCGCAATTGCGAGATATAAAGTCGCAATTCTGAGAAATAAAGTCGGAAATACGAGATATAAAGTCGCAATTGCGAGATATAAAGTCGCAATTCTGAGAAATAAAGTCACAATTGCGAGATATAAAGTCGCAATTCTGAGAAATAAAGTTGCAATTGCAAGATATAAAGTCGCAATTCTGAGAAATAAAGTCGCAATTGCGAGATATAAAGTCGCAATTCTGAGAAATAAAGTCGCAATTACGAGATATAAAGTCGCAATTCTGAGAAATAAAGTTGCAATTACGAGATATACAGTCGCAATTGTGAGATATAAAGTCGCAATTCTGAGAAATAAAGTTGCAATTGCAAGATATAAAGTCGCAATTCTGAGAAATAAAGTCGCAATTGCGAGATATAAAGTCGCAATTCTGAGAAATAAAGTCGCAATTACGAGATATAAAGTCGCAATTCTGAGAAATAAAGTCGCAATTACGAGATATAAAGTCGCAATTGCGAGATATAAAGTCGCAATTCTGAGAAATAAAGTCGCAATTACGAGATATAAAGTCGCAATTCTGAGAAATAAAGTCGCAATTACGAGATGTAAAGTCGCAATTGACATATATGGAAGTCACAAAATATGGAAGTCACAAAAAGACATGGAAGCTTGTTTCCGCCACAAAATAAAACCTTTTAAAAGATAAATGCGACTTTTTATCTCACAATTGTGAGTTTACATCTCGCAATTCTGACTTTATTTTTCAGAATTGCGTCTTATAATGTCAGAATTCTGACTTTTTTTCTCGCAATTGTGACTTTTTTTCTAAGAATTGCGACTTTATATCTCGCAATTGCGACTTTATATCACACAATTCTGACTTTATAACACATAATTGCGATTTTATATCTTGCAATTCTGACATCTATTTTCAGAATTGTGAGATATAAAGTCCAATTCTAAGGGGGAAAAAGACGGACCTTTTTTTTTTTTTTTTTTACCTCAGAATTGTTTATATCTCACAATTCTGACTTTATAACACGCAATTGCGACTTTATATCATGCAATTCTGACTTTATATCTCGAAATTGCAATTATTATTATTTATTTATTATTCAGTGGCGGAAACAAGCTTCCATAGTTTACTGCTGCCGATTATAGATATGATCATAAATAAAAATCCAGCAAATTTTCAATGTTTTTCACAATTTTAATCACATTTCCTGCATTTACATACCTTTAGGGACTATGGTGATACAAAATCCGGGAAATAATTAAGTTGATTATAATGATAAATTCTGCCAAAAATAATATAGTAGGCTACTAAACAATGAATAAGAAAACAATTTCTTACTTTCTTTGTTGTTTAATAGGGGCCAATTGCCAAGACTTGAGAGAATCATTTTATAAAGTCCAAAATATTCACCATTAATGTTTTGTGTGCAAATAAAATTTAAATAATGTGAGACTCAATTTCCACTGTAATATAGAAACAACATAAAGACAGTATATTTTAAATAATTGTTTAATGGCATTTTTTTATGAATGAAGGCCATATCACTGTATACTGATGTCTCCATGAAAATGATTTTTTACTTTTGAAAATTATAACAACTTTTAATATAAGTGAACTTAAAACTTTCCTCACATAAACCCAAAAATAAATATAATATTTACATGTGCCCTTCCTGTCTAACAGGTATGAAATATACAGAGATTGAATTAGGTTATCAAACTGTCCGCACTGCATAAATTATGAATTAAATTAGATTAATCCTTATTAAAGCTGCAAGCGTTCTTTAGTCAAGAGCAGTGAGTGATTTTCTCTGTTCCCTTTGTTCTTTGGTTAACTTTACTGACTACAGAATTAGTGGCTGCTGTCACTTTAAAATCTGCCGCTGCTGACAGGCTCTCACGCATCTCATTTTCTAATTTACTCTTGTTCATTTAAGACTCTGTGTAACTAATTTAAGACATTTTGTCATTTTGGTGTGTTATTGTTCGTTCAAGCGCGAAAGAGAACTGCCAAACAAAACTGATTCTGACGCGCTGCGCTGTCTGTGCGATACTGGCGCGAGTCTTTCTGTGCGTCGTGTGTGTGTGAGTGTGTGCGTCAGGATCACAGACAGCGCGATACCTGCTCATTATAACTTTCAGTGAGGTATTTTTAGTGTGTGCAAGCGACGTTCCTGGACGCGGCTGCGCGCATTGACGCAGGCAGGCGCTCCGTGTCCTGCTCGGTCCTGCTCCTCTTTGGCGATGACGGCGTGCGGTTAAAAAATCATAACAACTAACTTGAAAGTGGGGGGGGGAAACGAACAGGATTTCGAAAAGAGGGGGAGGCATGTCCCCCCTGTCCCCATAGGAAATTACGCCTGTGAGTGAAAGGCAAACCTTTTTATTATCTGCTTACCTTGTCATCCAAACTTTCAAACGCGCATCAGTGGCTCCGACTCCGAACCTGTGCTCTGAACTCTCTCTGAACTATTCACACGCAACTGATGTATCAGGTGCAAGGTTTTCAGCGAATCAACGACCAGAGTAGGCAGATGTTACAGCTGTGGGCCTTAAACTCCTCTCCTGTCATTAATACGCTGTGGTCTAGTCATCAACAGAAAATTAACAGATTGAGAGGGGAGAAACATGGATTTTGGCGTGACATTTCTTGCGTGTGCGTGAGAGCGTGAGATTGATGCTGAAAGCGTGAGTGTCACGCCAGATGCGTGAGAGTTGGCAACCCTGGTTAAATACTGGAGACATGATGAAAGCAGGAAGATCCAGATCTACAGGAGTGACGTGTACTGACTACTGACCGGTAAGATCCTCAGAGAGGAAGAACAACAGAAGAATGGAAAGAGTGTGTGAGTGAAGGTGGTTGTGAATGTGTGTAGATGTGTGTTAGTTACAGGATCAGAGAACGACACCGTTCCTCCGTCATAGTCCAGATTCACTCTCACACGATCAAGATCCTGATTAACACGAAAACCAGGACCTAAAGACACTCTGTACTGATGATACTGCACACTCCAGACATCAGTGTTGAAGAAAACACGTCCCTTCCTCTGGTTTGATGCTGTAGTTACTCCAAGACTCCAGGCTGAACTCTCTTTAACCTCCACATCCCAGCAGTGTGTTCCTGAGTTAAAGCCCTCTGAACCCAGAACACAGAGATCACAGTCAAATCTCTCTGGATTATCAGGAAGAGTTTGATTGTTCCCGCTGTTTGTCACACTGGTCAGATCATCAGACAGGACGAGACGTGGACTCGCAGTGTTTGGGTCCAGAATCACAGGAGCTGATGAGACACAATCAACAGAAGCTTTTATTCTGATCTTCATATAATGATCGAGAGTGACCCAACACAGATTATTATGAGTTATGACACTCGTCCTGTTGATCACACACACTTTCCTCTGATCACTGTCAGTGCTGTTATTAGTTTCACACTCGCTTTATCATCAGCGTTTAACGGCATCAACTACAAACATTAAATATGAGATTCAGACATTTGTGTCCATCAAGAGAAACTGATACTTTGGGAAAGTTAAATAACAGTAAATCACTGAGATCTGCTGAGATTTATGATGATGATGAAGAACTGTAAGTGTGTGTCTGATCTTCAGCATCTGATCATCTTCACTGGCTCTTATAGTCTGTGCTTTGTTTTAAATTAGTTTATTATGACTGTCTGTTGTGTTTGACTTACAATCATGAATCACCTTTAACACTTCCTAGCCACGCCCTAGCAACCATTGTCGAGCACCCTAGCAACCCAACTCCAAAGAGGGATATCTTCTAATCTGAATGTCATAGAGGAGTTGCGGTTGGTTTATATCATTCATACTGGCAAGCAGCCTTTGAAGTAACATGATTGGCAGCTGCCAAGTCACTCCCTAGCAACTAAACAGAGTACCCTAGCAACTATTCAGCAAGACCTATATCTCTGCTACAGAACATCGTAGAGACATGGTGGTTGGCTCCTTTGACTAATGCTAGCAAACAGGACTTCCATCATTGTTACGTGTGGGTATAATATTGAACCGTTAGTGTGTGTGATTTTATTTTCTTTGAGTTCGTAGGTGGAGTTTTGAGAAGGGATTTTCCTTGCACCGCGGAAGTGAAGTGACATCATGAGAGTTCCTGCTATTTAAGCCGTGATGGTGTTGATGGCTCTCTCTCTCGCTCTCTCCGCCTCTCTCGCCTGATTTCCAGCTGGGGGTTTCTCGCCTTATGGCGAGCTCACTCTCGCTTCGCCTCGCCATGCTGGAGTGATCCTTATGTTTGTGTTTTTGATTCTATTTTATTCTTTAAAACCAGGTAGTGGTGTTATTTTCTCAGTACACTTTTTGTTATTTATTTAGTACAGCGAAGGTAAGCAGTTGCCCGGAAGATTCACCCGTTACAGTTATTTTCGGGAACTAGGTCTAGATCTCTCCTGGAACAATAGGTGTAGCTAAGGGTTCCTGTTTTCTTGTAGCTGCCCTACCTGTGTTGTTGATTTATGATTATTGTTGGTCCACCGCTTGAGGTGATTTATTATCCTCTCATTAAAACTTATGGCGTGGTTGACGTCAGAAATGTTACCCAATCGTCTGTGATTTTTGATATGTTCGGTCCTTGTCTTTTGTGTGTTTTTGAAAGAGCCAAATTAGATTAAGGGCCGTAACAATCATGCTTCACATGCTAGCAGAATAGCTACATGCTAATAGCGATTAACTAAGTGTTGAAACATGTCAATAATGCTAACTAAAATGCAGTAGCAGCATTCTAATCATGTTAGCACCATGTTAACATGTTAATTATGCTAGCATCATGTTAACAACTTGTTAATCATGCTAGCATCATGTTAATCATATTAGCATCTTGCTAAAACATGCAAACAACATTGTGATTGTGTTAGCATCATGCTAGCAACATGCTAATCTTGTTAACATTTGGTTAAAAGCATGTTTGCAAAATACTAATCATGTTAGCATCATGCTAAGAACATACTAATCATGTTAACAACATGACAAATGTGTTAGCATCATGTTAGCAAAATGCTAATTGTGTTAGATCTATCTATCTATCTATCTATCTATCTATCTATCTATCTATCTATCTATCTATCTATCTATCTATCTATCTCTGTCATGAAGAGCCTCTAACTCCCCAGCTCAGATCTCCTGCTGTCAGACTCACTGTTTTGGACGATGTCCTGCATCTTCTTCCAGACTCTGAACGGCAGGTTGCCCAAGTATCGTGGCACATGAATCAAAGCTCCAGAAGCCATCTGTGGATCCGGCTGTGAGCTCTGGACTCTGGAAGAACATTCAGGAGTCAGAACTGCAGTGGCTTTGGATCAGAACCAGAGAGACCAGAGACAGGAGCAGATCACTCACCTTTCCATTGAGCCTGGAAACTCCTGCAGAACAAACACACTATTTATCATCAAGAACTCAATCAATCATCAATCAATCAACCAATGATCTGAAATCAGACCTTCAGAAAGCAGACGTCATTGGCTTTCATCATCTCCTCCATGTCTTTGATTGTGTGTGAAAGAGCTGAGATGTGTGTGTTCATCTCCTCCAGCTTCTCCTTCATCCTCTGCTTCTTCTGCTCCTCTTCCTCCCTCAGTGCAGTGACTGTAGCTTCTTCTTCATCTCTGAGAAACTGATGAAGCTTCTCAAACTGCTGTTTAATCTGATGCTCTGTGTGCTCAGCTTGAGACTGAAATCACATCACATTCACGTCAATCATCTCAATCAAACACACATCATTAATATCCAAGATAAACTCGGATACCCGACACAAAACGGATCCAGAAGCAGATGCTCGTCATTTACAGAAATAATAAACTGGAATCCATTATATCAGATCATAACTGTATATAGTAAACTGTAAACACTTCCTGTAAACACTTCCCGTTTCGAATGCGCATGCGTCGCGTCTGAACGCGTTGTTGTCTTTGGAGCTCCATCGATTGATTTATAATTCTTGATTTCTCTTTAAACTCACTTACAACGAACATTTTCTATTTTTCCTCACCTCATAGTTACAACGCGGACTGTTGAGCAGACGCGTCTCAAGCCTATTAGTGATCCAACGTCGGATACTCTTATAGGTTACTCCTGTGGATCACGGCTGAACGCGTCTTCTCCACACTCACTTACAAACAAACATTTTTTCGCCTATCGTGCGTCTACTCTACACCTGTACCACTAAAAAGACGGATTATATCCAAGACTTAAGTCATAAATTAGTATTAATATTGATAGCATCACTGGTAGCGTCGTTGCTAACTTAACTTACTGTCCATCTGTTAAAATGGCGAATATATCAGATGTAAGTAGTCTACCTTTTGGTGCAGGTGAGGACACATTTGAGCTACACGCGTTGCAGTCTGAGCTGGAAGCTGTTGAGAAACAGATCCACGACCTTTCAGTGAGAAAAGCCGAGCTGATAGACCGGCGGTTAGCTCTTGAAACATCACGCGCCGATGAACACAAATCAGTGATTAACGTTACTAACCCGCTGACTCCGACCTCGTCTACTCCGTGCGTTACTCAGCATCGGTCACGAGCGTCGAGGCCGCGATCAGCTATGGTCTCGTTTACGCCGGCTCCAACATACCACCACGAAGCCTGGATATTTCCGCAGTGGAAGACGCGAGTCAGGTCTAGACCAAGAAAACTCTCTCCGACCCTCCCGGTTTTCGAGATATCCACACAAAACCGCTTCTCCCCTCTTCGCGAAACAGAACGCGATGCTGTGATCATCGGTGATTCCATCGTTCGACACGTACACGCTACGTTAAATAAAAGTAAGGTGCATAGTCACTGCTTTCCTGGTGCTCGTGTTTCTGAAATCGCTGCTCACGTTCCCGAGATTCTGAACGAGCGCGTCGGAACTGTGGTCCTGCACGCGGGAGGGGCCGACATCAGGCTGCGACAGACAGAGGTTCTGAAGAAAGACTTCAGGAATCTGATCGATACGGTACGCAGCACATCGCCTGATATAACGATCATTGTGTCAGGACCGCTTCCCACGTACCGACTAGGTCATGAAAAGTTTAGTAGATTATTCGCGCTAAATGATTGGTTAATATCATGGTGCAATGAGCAGAAACTGCTCTTTGTAAATAATTGGAATCTGTTCTGGGAGCGTCCTAGGCTTTACCGTGCTGATGGCTTACACCCAAGCAGATTCGGATCGGATCTTCTGTCAGATAACATCTCCAAAATGTTAAATACCTTTTGACTAGTAACCAAAAGTTCAAATCATAGTCTCTGCTGCACCAAATTAACTGATATAAATAGTGTAGAACATTGCATAGAAACTGTGTCTATTCCTCGTTTAGTGAGATCAAATAATAAATCTACTGCAGGATCTAGAAAAAATCTAATTGTTATTAAACCAGAAAATGTTGCTATTAGTAACCAAAAACAATTTCTAAAGCTAGGTCTTCTAAACATTAGATCACTCACACCTAAGGCAGTTATTGTAAATGAAATAGTCACGGATAATAGCTTCGATGTACTTTGCCTTACTGAAACTTGGCTTAAACCTAATGATTATTTCGGTCTAAATGAGTCTACTCCATTAGGATACTCCTATAAGCACGAACCCCGTCTGATTGGTCGTGGCGGCGGTGTTGCAGCGGTCTATAGAGATATTCTCAATGTTACTCAGAAAACGGGTTATAAGTTTATTTCGTTTGAAATACTTGTACTAAATGTTACGCTCTTAGATGTTAGAAAAAAATCCATATTATCTCTAGCCTTGGCTACCGTATATAGACCGCCTGGGCCTTACGCTGATTTCCTAAAAGAGTTTGCAGATTTTCTCTCAGATCTATTGGTCAATGTAGATAAAGCATTAATTGTTGGAGATTTTAACATACACGTAGATAATCCAAATGATGCGTTAGGGGCTGCGTTTATAGATTTATTAAATTCCTTTGGGGTCAAACAAAACGTCACCGGACCAACTCATCGTCTTAATCACACACTCGATTTAATTATATCATATGGATCCGATCCAACCGATATAGATATCATTCCACAAAGTGATGATGTCACTGACCATTACTTGGTAACTTGCATATTACGTACTGCTGTAATATGTCATGCGGCGCCGCGTTTTCGACCAGGCAGAACAATCCTTCCATCCACCATAGATAATTTCTCGAGTTGCTTGTCTGATCTGTCTCAGCTGCTGCCTGAACCCAAACAAACAGATGAACTAGAAGAACTAACTAGCACTATGAGCACCATTCTCTCTAGATCATTGGATGTTGTTGCACCCGTTAGATTAAAAAAGGTCACAGAGAAAATTAAAGCACCATGGTACAATAATACTATGCATGTTCTAAAGAGAGAAACCCGTAATTTAGAGCGTAAATGGAAACAAACTAATTTAGAGGTCTTTAGAATCGCGTGGAAAGACAGTATGTCACGTTATAAAAAGGCCCTAAAAGCGGCCAGGGCTGAGCATCTCCGCAAACTAATAGAAAACAACCAAAACAATCCTAGGTTTTTATTTAACACCGTGGCTAGACTAACAAATAAACAGACGTCACCCGAACAAAATATCCCGTTACAGTTTAGTAGTAATGATTTCATGAACTTCTTCACTGAGAAAATAGAAAACATCAGAACCACAATTGTAAACGTTCAATCCTCAATCGCACCTTATAATTCAGCCTCAATTTTCCCCCCGCAAGAACAATTACAGTGCTTTACAACTATAGAACAAAAAGAGTTAAATAAACTTATCACTTCATCTAAAACAACAACATGTTTATTAGATCCTATACCAACTAAACTACTGAAGGAAGTGTTACCTGTAGTGGAAGAGCCTCTCCTCAATATTATTAACTCGTCTTTATCTTTAGGTCATGTTCCAAGAACATTTAAACTGGCAATGATAAAACCTCTCATTAAGAAACCACAATTAGACCCGCATAATCTAGCAAATTATAGACCCATTTCAAATCTACCTTTTATGTCTAAAATACTAGAAAAAGTTGTGTCCGCTCAACTGGGCTCTTTCTTGCAAGAAAATGATATCTATGAAAAGTTTCAGTCAGGATTCAGGCCGCATCATAGCACTGAAACTGCGCTCGTTAAAATCACAAATGATTTACTCTTAGCTTCTGACCAAGGCTGCATCTCAATACTAGTTTTACTTGATCTAAGTGCTGCGTTCGATACTATAGATCATACAATACTCTTAGATCGACTACAAAATTATACTGGTGTTCAAGGACAAGCATTAAGCTGGTTTAGATCATACTTATCAGACCGCTACCATTTTGTCTATTTAAATGGAGAAAAATCGATCATAATTCCAGTAAACTATGGAGTGCCGCAGGGATCTGTGTTGGGCCCTCTGTTATTCTCAATATATATGCTGCCACTTGGAAATATTATAAGGAAACATGGAATTAGTTTCCACTGTTATGCTGATGACACTCAAATATATATTTCATCACGGCCGGATGAAAACGCTAAATTACCCAAATTGACAGAGTGTGTTAAAGATATAAAAGATTGGATGACGCGTAATTTTCTTTTATTAAATCCAGACAAGACAGAGGTAATACTTATCGGTTCAAAAAACCGCCCACAGAACCTCTCACAATACAACTTTGACATCGTAGGATGTCCTGTTACTTTATCCTCTACAGTAAAAGACCTGGGTGTTATACTCGATTGTAACCTGTCTTTTGAAAATCATATTTCGTATGTTACAAAAACAGCCTTTTTCCACCTTAGAAACATTGCTAAGCTACGTAATATGCTATCAGTTTCTGATGCAGAAAAGTTAGTTCATGCATTCATGACCTCGAGACTAGATTACTGTAATGCTTTATTAGCCGGTTGTCCTGCATCCTCAATAAACAAGCTACAGTTAGTCCAAAATGCAGCCGCTAGAGTTCTTACTAGATCAAGAAAATATGATCATATAACACCGATTTTATCATCACTACATTGGCTACCTATAAAGTTCCGTATTAATTATAAGGTATTGCTATTGACTTATAAAGCCCTAAACGGCTTAGCTCCAGTCTATTTAACGGATCTTCTATCACCCTATAATCCATCACGCTCTTTAAGATCAATAAATTCGAGGCTTTTGGTCATACCTAGGATATCCAGATCAACCAAAGGAGGGAGAGCATTTTCGCATTTGGCTCCAAAACTCTGGAATAGCCTTCCTGATACTGTTCGTTACTCGGACTCACTCTCCCAGTTTAAAACTAGATTAAAGACGCATCTTTTCGGCCAGGCATTCATATAATATTGTTATTCTCACAGTTTCAAACTACAATCCGGCCTCTAGTTCATAAATGCCAGAGGAGAACTGGCCCCCGACTGAGCCTGGGTTCTCCCAAGGTTTTTTTTTCTCCATTAGGTCACCTGATGGAGTTTTAGGACACCATTAGGTCACTTGATGGAGTTTTTCGGTTCCTTGCCACTGTTGCCTTTGGCTTGCTCAGTTGGGGATATTTTGGGGATATTTAGTTTTATTCTATCAATCAATAAATTCCACTAGAAACAAACTTTGTTGTATTATTTTATTTTAATACTGTGAAGCTGCTTTGATACAATCTGTATTGTGAAAAGCGCTATACAAATATACTTGATATAGTGATCCAACAGCTGTAATGAAAATGACTCTCGTATCTGTTTCCTCACCTTGATGTGTTGAACTGTTTTCTCAAACTCTGCTTTCATTTCTTCATTGCGTGTAAGTTTCTTCTGTAAGGACTTCAGTGCTGTATTGAGCTCCTCCTAGAATTGAACAAAAATACATAAAGCTCCAGATTACAGTGAAGAGAAGACAATACAGTGACGATCATATAATGCTGTGAAAAAGTATTTGCCCCCATCCTGATTTCTTCAAGTTTTTTGTACTAAATTGATTCAGAAATTGCAACCTGAGTAAACACAAAGTACAGTTTGTAAATGACAATGTTATTTATTGAAACAAAAAAGTCATCAAATACCAACTGGGCCGGCGTGAAAATGTATTTGCCCCCGTAGTTACAAATTCCTCAGATCTATGAAACTGCATTTATAATGTAGTTCAGCTGGACTAAACACATCCAGTCCTGATCACTGCAGCTGTTCAATCAGATCAACACTGAACACTGAAGCCTGATTGGTTCACGTCTGTGCGCCTCTACAGACAAACGACTTTTCAGCCGCCAAACGGACGGGGCCGACTGCATATTTAAGTCGCGCTGAAAACTAATTTCATCAGAATTTTTCTCCTTCAATAGTGAAGATCATCTCCTCGCTGTCTCTGAAGAGAAGAAGATAGGAAGATAGGAGCCTTTCTGCTCGCCACTGAAACAAGCCTCAAGCAGCGGATTAACGGCTCGCCGACACCTGCAGCTCTGTGCTTTTCCCCTGCGGCTATCCAGCAACTCTTCATGAGAAAATATCATTATTAAAGGGGTCATATGATGCGATTTCTTGTTTTTCTTTTTCTTTTGTGGCTGTTTAATATCTGCAGTGTTACAAAGCTCAAAGTCTCAAACCCAAAGAGATATTCTTTGTAAAAGTTAAGGCTCAGCCACGCCTTCCTATAATGCTTAATTCAAACACGCCGACACAAACCTACGTTTCATTAGAGTTTCATTACACCGCCCAGATGTATACGCAAAGAAAGAAGGTGTAACTTTTATTCTCGCTGTATTGTTGTTAACGCCGTGTCATAGACACGCTGTTTTTCATTGCGAAAGCCAAACTACTTTGGCCTTCCAAAAGAGGACAAAATTAGGAAACAGTGGTCAAGCTTTACTTACAACTCTGTTCTAGAAAAGTACAACCAAAATATACGACTGTGTGCTGCGCATTTTTCGGAGGACTGTTTCCAGAACCTGCGAGAGTACAAGGCCGGCTGTGCAAAAAGGCTGATTCTAAAAAGTGGGCAATTTGATCTTTGCTAGTACAGTCTGGCGCTTCTGACACACAGACACAGTTTGTAAGTATGTTTTCATATTTTAATAATTTGCTACTGACTATTCAAACACTAGTTTTGAGCAGTATAGAGTACGATCATAAATGCAGACATGGTTTTATGCTTACAGAGTGTTCTCCCCCCGTAGTGCAGCGCGACGTGTAAAAATACGGTATAAGTCATAATAATCAGTAATTATGTCCCCAATGAAATAAAACTTTAAGTTCTGGTCCAGTCGCGCTGGCAAAGCTCAGCCCGATCAGCTTGGCCCTCTGCATTTTCCGGATCAGATTCGGGCTTGAATTGATAAGTTAGTACGGTACCGACATTATCACCTGTCATTATTGCTTTGGGAGCTGATGTTCCAAATATTGTAAGGGGCGTGACATTTCTGTCACATGATTAAGGTATTCAGGCCTATCACAATGCACTGGATCACTGGCCAATCAGAGCACACCACGCTTTTCAGAATGATGAGCTTTGTAAAAATGTACGCGCTTCAGAAAGGCGAGGCATAGAGGAGCAACAATAAAATGATTAAATAATACAATAATGACCTCTTTTAAAACAACAAATTTGAGCGACATTTGTTGCAAAATGCCGTGCCACGAGTGTTGCTCCTGCAGGGCTCCCTGCTTCCCTCATCTGGAGCGAGTGCCATGGTCTCATTTGGGGGCTCGGAGGAGGACTTTGATGACACTATGTCTCTGGCTGCCTCTGAAGCGGAGGACTGAGCAAACTCTGCCGATGACCCCCCCCCCCCCCACACACACACACACACACACACACACACACACACACACTCCCTGTAGAAGAGTTGGACTTAGATAGGTCGGTCCTGCAGCCCCATTATTCCTAGAAGTCCATGAAGAACTGAACTGACCATGAAACTGCCCTTACGAAAAATAAGTTTATTCAAATGTGCTATTAGTATACTTCTTTTAAACTAAAAATAAGAAAGTATACTTTCAGTCTACTTTTTATGTACTTCTCAGAAATATACTTTATGTACTTCTCAGAAATATACTTAATTACACTTAAGTGTACTTGACTTATACTGAGAGAAAAGTCCAAGTATATTTGGCCTATACTTGTACTCAATCTTTTGATCAAGATATACTTAGAAGTTTAATTATTCAAAGTATACTTGGCTTGTAGTTGTGTTAACTCTTTTGATCGAGTAGCCTATTAAATATACTTTTTTTACATAGTTTTTCATATACAGTCTTATGAAACTTTGTTTGAAAATATTGATTAAAATAATGATATAAAACATATGTTTCTAATTCTGCATATGAATTTTGTGAAGGCTAGTCCACTGGTAGTGCACATAGGAATTTACTCTAATTCTACTTTACTCTTTCCCCACCATTGACTGAATTTTCCAGCTACCCATGTTTTCACTGGTATACGATAGGGGGCGCTATGACACATCTTCTAGTACAGAATCTCTGGATCAAAACAGGAGAAGAAGAAGCTGAAACAAGCGATAGAAGATTGCTCACTCAAATGTAAAATAATGTGATCATCAAACATTAAACAGCTTGTAAATCAAAACTACTTAATGTTTCCAAATGAAATGAAGCGTAGGCTAACCCATGAAGAGAAACCGACTGAAGCTGTGGGGGTTTTGGACTCGATCTTCTCCATCTGTGTTTGATCATCGTTCTCAATCTGATCAAGGCGTAGTCTTTGACAAAAATTAGATTTTCTCAACTATTTTGTTTCAAATGTTGCCTTTCTTTATGAAACTTACCGACATTCAAGTGTTGATAAAAATGATGCATGAAGCTAATAAAATGTTTTTAAAATTAAAGTACAGTTAAAGGTATTTTTCAAGTATAATAAATAACATTTGAACATAGTAGTATAGGCCTACTGCAAGTGTAAAAATTGGATATAAATAGTAAACTATAAGTATAATGTTAAGTTCACTTAAAGAAAACTTGTAGTATAAAACTACTAAACAAGTAGTTTACTGAGAGTACACTAAAAGAGCAAAAATAATATATAAATGGTAAACTATAAGTATGATGTTAAGTTCACTTAAAGAAAACTTGTAGTATAAAACTACTCAACTAAAGTAGTTTACTGAGAGTATACTTCAAAGTTGCAACGAGTATTACAATAGTGAACTCATAGTACACTCATAAGTTAACTTGCAGTACAAATGAGAAACATAATTATGAACTAGTTGTGCACTTAAAGTTTACTACTGTTACACTTAAAGTACACTTAAACATATACTTTTATATACTTCAAGTGGGCCAATTTAGTCCCAAGCGGTATTAAAATAGTACACTTACAAGTTTACTACTAGTACATTGACATTAGTATACTTACTTACTACATAAAGTATACTTAAAAATATACTTGAACATTACTCAAGTATACTTCATAAAATGAACTTGAAGTATACTTTTTTTTCGTAAGGGTGGTCTTGACCCGGCGACCTTCAAAGAGCTGTGCAGCGTGACCGACCTCGCCCTGCGTGCCACTAAGTCTACAGCCAAAGCGATTGGTCGTGCCATGGCCAGTTTGGTGGTCCTCGAGCAGCACCTTTGGCCGAACCTGACGGTGTCAGAAATATTCAAACGGAGTTACTCGCTCCAGTTCTCTCGCAGGCTCCCCTGCTTCAGGAGTGTGACTACCACTTCAGTCTCGGACATCGATGCTCATGACTCAGGCTTTTACAGCTGTTTCTTCCTCGTTCCAAAGAAGGATGGCAGCCTCAGGCTTACCCTAGATTTAAGATGCCTGAACCACACTCTAATACGCTGATTTCACGCAGCCGCCATTTTGAAATCGTAAGTGAGGATCAGAACCGAACCGTTCGGAACAGAACCGAACAGCTGGATTTTGTCGTTCGTTTGTACGGTGGCTCTGAATTGTCAAAAAACCTCTCAAAATACTGGCTGTGGATACGAAAAACGCAGAAAATCTAACCCAATCCGAACTTTTTTATTACGGACGAAAGTTTCGTAGACAGTGTGCAAGCGTGATTGACATAACGTGAGGTCAATTTTTTTTTTTTTCGTGCGAAAATTTCGGTTGCGAATTTCGGACTCAGTGTGCAATGGCCTTAAAGGTGACACTTCTGGTTTTCTTTCCACTGGAGCCTCGCTTTCGATTTCAAAATAACGGCTGCGTGAAATCAGCGTATAAGACGGCCGTTCAGAACGCTACCTTTGAAACAAATCCTCTTACAGATCTGATTGTTTTTTATCAGTGGATCTGAAGGACACATACTTTCATATCCAGCTAGGACCTTATCACAGTTCTTAAGATTCACATTCAAAGGGGTGGCTGACCTACAGTTCTACAATTCGGACTGTCTCTTGCTTCGCGCACTTTTATTATACTCGTGGATGCGGCCCTCTCCCCCTGAGACAGATGGGAGTTCGCCTCCTGAATTACCTCAATGATTGGCTTCTTTTGGCCCAATCAAAGGCCTAATCGCACAAAGATCTTTGCTCCTCACAACGGCCGACCTTCGGCATCTCTCGCTAAAGACACCCTTCTGCTGGCTATGGCATCGGTCAAGCAAGTTGGTGATCTGCAGGCTCTTTCAGTGGACGCATTCTGCCTCAAGTTTGGGCCAAGTCCTCCTTAGACCAAGACAAGGCTATGTGCCTAAGATGCTTTCCTCACCCTTTAGAGCACAGGTCATAAAGCTCTCTTCCGTTCTGCGCTAGTAGCACGGCGCTCTTGGATTGCGTTCCCCATAAGTGTCAGCTACTTATGCAAGGTGAGTGAACAGTATCGAAAGGGAATGTTCCAGTTACTAACGTAACCCTGTTTCCCTGAGATAACAGGAATGAGTATTGTAGACTCTAGTTTGTCGTGCTGCTGTACACAAGTCGACGCTGTCGCTCATCAGTAGAAAAATTCAGACGAAAATGGCTTTCGGTGTGACTTGAATAGGCAGTCGGTCCCGTTCGTTTTTGCGGACTGAAAAGCCCTTTGTCTGTGCAGGTGCAGAGACGTGAACCAATCAGGATTCAGTATTCAGGGAAAAACTAAGTTTTCCTCATACTTCAGTTACTGATGCAGTGCTCATGATCTCAGGGAACTGAGGATACGTTAGTAACCGGAACGATCTGTGTTTATGACTCGTCTTTACATGTGAATCAAGAAACATTTGTCTTACCTTATGTGATGAAACCACTTCACTGATGGGTCTGACTGTGTGATTGACGTGTTTCTGTGAAGTAAAGCACACTAAACACACAGGCTGTTTGTCCTCCAGACAGAAGAGTTTGAGTTTCTCACTGTGTAAACTGCAGATCTCCTCAGACCTGGATGAACGCCTCTCATTTCTCTCCTTCAGGAACGACTCACACAAGTTTCTAAACACAAGATTAACTGGAGGATGAGGTTTTGAGGATCTTCTCCTGCAGACAGGACACTCCTGAGATCCTTTGGTTCTCCAGAACTGTTGAAGACACTCTTTACAGAAACTGTGACTACAGGATAAAAGAACAGGAGCCTTGAAGATTTCACAGCACACAGGACAAGAAAGCTCTTCTGCAGAGACATTTAGTGAAGCCATTTTCACTGTTTGAGCTCCAGCAATCTAAACTTTACTTTCACTTTCTGAATGACGGTTTAAAAAACAAATCACCATGAGAATCACAAAGATCAGAAACAAACTTCTCAAATTCTTCTGTAAAGTTTTCCCCATCGTACTCCACCGATCGCTGATTCTTTATTGCTTTTGTCGAGACAAAGTCCACATGTAATAAAAAAAACAAACAAGTCAGCCTCTTCCTGGTTAGTGTTGTAAAAGGGTGAAGCTTCTGATCAAGGTGTGTTGAAACAGGTCAAAGAGCAACATCAGTGTCCTGTACCATGATGAACAAACTCAGGGTTACAGGATGAGTTGACAAAACCAAACCAATCCAGCCTGGCTTAGCTGGTACCATGATGCTGTTCATCAACATGCTCTGTCAGCTCAGGCTTTGATCCCGAGTTTAGGAGTTTAGGAGTGACATCAGTAGCGAACAGCCAATCACAGGCTGAGAAAGAGGGAAACTGAGGCTCATTTCTCACGAGAGAAGCAGCGCGATTCACTACAGAATATTAAGAAATCGAAAAATATAAAGAATTTAAACAAATTTACACAACAAGAAGAAAATAGCTGTCTATGAAAGAGGACAACTAAAAGAAAAAGTCTTGCTATATCAGTGCAAGTAAAAGTTGTGAAGTTAGTTTATACAGTTGATAAAGGTATAGAGAGAACTGAACATTTAAGCTCATTTTACAGCTTCATCTATTGATTCTAAAGCGTATTTATATTACCTTTATGTATGTATTCAATTAAACTGTGTGTAATAATAATTGATAAACTAAAATGGTACATGTGTGATCGATTAAGGGTACAATAATTACATAAATAATATACAAAGTTATGATTCTAAATAAGCATTAATAAAGCCGGACGATTTTGTCTTTAAAAGTCATTTGCTGTGTAGTGATCTTAGAGTGGAAACAAGTGGAGTGACTTTATCACATCCGACAAACTGCCACTGCCTATCCTCCTAACAGTCCAAAATTGTCCTGCCCTTCACTCGCTAACTTCCCTTCGTTTAGTTCACTCGGATGTACGTCATTGCGAGAAACTGCAATGAACAGAACTGGAACGTCCTCAGCCCTTGATCACTTGGAATCAGCTGTGGAGTTGATTTATTATATAAAAATGTTTCCCTTTAATAATTTGTTTAATGCAGCATCCAAATGTTTATAGGTGTGTTTAGGTTGTTTTAAATTTAAAACATTATAATTAATATATCATAGAGTTGTCTGTGTGGTGGTGATTAGACGAGATATGTGGTGACGTCACAATCGTACTGCATTGTGGGACATATAGGTGCCTGAAGTGTGCATTTGAAGCAGACTCGCTCCCTCGGTCAAGATCGAGGGAACGAGGGTGTGTCCATATAAACTTCCCTCGTCCACTTCACGAAGTGGAACGCACTTCAAAATGGCGGCAGGGATTCCCCCAAGGGGAAGTGCTTAGGGAAGTTCGCAAGTCCGTGTCTAAAAGTGGACTGGAACGCAGCACAAGTCTTGTGTGGACTTTTGTTATTTCTTCTTCTTTTTTTTTTTGAGTTTAATGTCGGTTGGCAAACCAAACTTAAATGGTACATTCCCGCCACCTACTGGATTGGAGTTTGGATAACGTTATGGTATAGTGACCTAAATCCTGTTACTTAAATGAGTGTCTTTTAAGAAATTAAATACTTCTTTATATATTTTAACTTGCTTTGGGCCATTACCTAATAACACTTGGATAGAGAAAACTTCCATTTCCATTTCTCTTAATGCATGAAATAATTTAAATCTTTCTCTTGCATACGCCTCACATTTTAACCCCTTAACGCCTGAATTTATATAGCTGTATATAAAAAAAAAAATTATGTGTGTTTTTGCCTTTAAGTAGATGGTAAATAATGTTGAGATGATCAATTTCACTTTTGCACAACAAATAATTATAAATTTTGGTATGTTGCAAATTTGCGACAACAGGCATTTAGGGTAATTTTTTTTACAAAATGGTAAAATTAATAAAACACATTTTCCCATCTCAGGTATGTAGATTTTATTCATGGCACAAAGTTGTTAGAACTTATAAACTTTAATTGACAAATTAATGAATCTTGACAACAGCAAGAAACAAAACACTCTCCTACTCCCTAACATTGACAGTAGTTTTTATACATTCCATGTTACACTCTGTTTAACTCTTTCCTTGTTTCTCCAGTGCATACAATATATATTTTTATAGTGTTATATCCTAACATGCTATTTTTTGTGAAAAAAAAAATAAAAATTTTTTTTTTGCTACAAACAGAAATCTACAAAGTACGTAAAAAATATTCGTCACATGAAGTCTATATGAATAACATAGCTATAGAAGCAATCAATAAGCTGGTACATATTTTTATCTTAGCACAACTTAACTCATTTTGGGCAATTTCTCCACATTTGCACCCTTGATATGTGGATTTTGCAAACCAAAATATTAGCTTCGGTGAACCGGATGTAGTTCCCACTCCGACCGCTCCTACGAGAAACCAGTGCATGCAAAAGGTTCCTAGGTATGTATCGAATGTGCACAAACAGGCATTGGGGGAAAACACACGCTATCTCGCCTGCAGTCTGAATGGAAGGGGTTTGTTGCAAATTCGCGACAGTGGGCGTTAACATGTTCTACTGTTTCCATATTTTCTAAACTACATTTGTCACAATACCCAGTCTGGTGTTTCCCAATCCTGACCATACTTTGATTTAGTAGACAATGGCCAATACGCATTCTTGAAATTATAACATCCTTCCTCCTATTTCCAATGTTTCTTCTTTCAAAACCAACTGTTCTTTGAATGTTGTATAAATATCGACCCTTATTTCCACTGTCCCACTCCTTCTCCCATTTCTTCCTAATTTCCTTTGCTATTATACTTTTTATCTCAGTCTTACTCAATGCAATTTTAATATCAACTTCTTCAAATTGTATGGCCTGTTTGGCTAAACTATCCACCTCTTCATTTCCTGCCACCCCCATATGAGCTCAAAGAAAATTAATAAAGATTCCCAATTGTCTGGTTCTAAAAAGACTTTGTAATATTTCATAAATTAAGTTCTGTCTAGCTGTAGAAATACCTCTTGCTAGACTTTCAATTGCAGATAAAGAGTCTGTGCATATAACTGATCTGATTGGCTGAACTTCTTCGACCCACTGTAATGCTAATATAATTGCTATTAATTCTGATGTAAATACTGAAATGTGATCTGATGTTCTTTTCAAAATGTTGACTTTAAATTGAGGTATACAGTATATACTGCTGCAGATGTTGTACCAGAATCTGAATCTTTTGAGCCATCAGTATATATCTGGATGGCACTATAATATATATGATCTATGTAATCTTGTACCTTTACGCTATCCAGGATATTCTCCTCATTATGTTTGTGTTTGTGTAACTGGATATCAATAGAAGGCATTGGAAAAAAACAAGGAGGAATTGCTGGCAAAACCACACATGCGGCAATATTAACATCATTAATCATGTCTCTTGCCTCCTCATTAATAAACCATCCAAAACTTGTTAGTTTTTTATAGTTATATTCTCAAAAATCCCTTAAAACATTCTTAACTGGATGATTTTCCGATTGACCTTTTATGTTTGCCCAGTATCTCATTCTTAACTTAATCCTTCTCATAGTGGCATTACTCTTGTCTCAACATTAAGTGATGACACTGGTGAAGATCTTATTGCTCCACAACATATCCTTAATGCTTGATTCTGAATTACCTCAATCCTAGCAAGTTGAGTTTTTGAGGCAGAACTATACACCATGCTACCATAATCTATAGTTGCTCCAATTAGTGCCACATAAATACTTTTGAGCGATTGCTGATATGCTCCCCATTCAGCTCCAGCTAGACATCTCATTATATTTATCACTTTTTTGTCATGATTCTGCCATCTTGTTCTTGATTTTCTCTTGTCTTGCGGCAGAATCATGACAGGCCCATGTTTCATGTGCAGCACATGGCCATTTGTTTGGCCATGTGCTTGCGTTGTCTCGTCATGTAACCCCGCCCCCTTGTCATCCTCGTTTTTGTAATCATTACCGTATTAGTTTCACCTGTTGCCCTCATCATTAGCTTCCCTATTTAATCCCCTCTTGTTTTCTGTCCTGGGTCGGTTCATTGTCAAACATAGTGTGTGTAACATTGCATGTTATACAGTCTTGTGAGTACTTTGTCTGATTCCTGTTTATATGAAGAATTGTGAGTTTGTTTCCTGTCTAGTCAGTATTTAGTCTTTGTTTATAGTCTTGTCTTAGCCTAAGTGTTCTACCCTCAGTCCTGTTTTGCCCCCTCGTGGGTTTTGTTTTCTGTTTTGTGTAGTAATAAACCCTTGTAATGTCTGCAAATGGTCTGCGATTGGGTTCTCTCCTTCTACACCATGACATTTTTTTACATTTATCAATTATTTTCTGTATATGTAGCCTACTCTGAAATTAAATTGAGTCCATCCATACTCCTAAAAACCTAACAACTGATGTCTGCTCCAATGTTTCTCTATACATTAATATTTATAGAATGGCTCGTCTTCTTTTTTGAAAAACAAATTACTTGTGTTTTTGCCATAGATAGCCTAAAGCCCCATTTATTAGCCCAGTTTTCTATCAAGTTTACAGCATTTTGAACCTTTTCCTGTACAAACTTAACATTCCTACCTCTTTTCCATATTGCAGCATCATCAGCATATAAGGACTTCCCTATCCCAGGTTCTATCTGAGAAAAAATGTCATTGATCATTAAGTTAAACCAGGGGCGATTCTAGGATTTTCATTTTAGGGGGGCTCAGCCCCCAATGAGGGTATGATGTAAAAAAAATACAAGTTAGTTTATGGTCTAATGCTCATTATTAACTAGTTTCATTAATTCATCCAGTAACATGCATATGGCACGGTTTTATAATCACTGAGGTACCGAATGTGAGGTATTTAGGGGGGTTCGGGGGCATGCTCTGATCTACATATGTGCATTTTAAGATGGTTTAAAGGCCAAAAAAATTGGATGACAATAGCTTTAAAACCATGTGCGGGCAGCTGTTTATTTTCCACACTTCATCAGCATCACACTCTTTTTCTTTTTCTTTTTATCTTGCTCTGTCTTTTCCCCTCCTAAAGCTGAGCTTTGACTGATATAGGCTTTTTATTTTTGTCTGTCAGTGAAGAAAGTAAACATAGGGTCAGCTGATAGGTTGATTTATGAATAATTTTCTCAGACAAAGCTACCAGGAAAGCTAGGTAACTAAGTCCATCTACAATGAGATATAAATTATTTTATTTTTTAAGCTTTTTAGCCTTTATAATCAACAATACGGTTGGTTATTCATCAAGTCACCCTGTGAAAATCTATTTAATTTCAAATCATTTAACTAACCAGCTAAACATGTATTAATGTAATTGTCTATTGGCAATATGATTAATCTGTTCTATATTTATTTATATTTATTAAAAATAACAACATGAATGATCAATTTTGCCACTTCTATAAATCAAGTACTTAAAAGAAAATCACAAATCCCTTTACTCTACTCTTACTCTAATATGTATCATGATACACTCCTCCTGATTCATTATTACTTAATACAAAACTATATTTATTAATACAAAACCAAATAACTCCACATGATGTTTCTCTCTCTGGGCCATCTAACGTTAGTGCTTTCAGACAATGATGTGTGTCTTTGATCATTTCTGTGCATGGCTGCAAAATGTAATGCCGAAATACAAAATAATATGTTTTAAAGTTTAAAAAGTAAATTAAAATAAATCATGATCGTTTTCTAAAGTATGTTTTCATGGGTGTTAATTGCTTCATTTTTGTAGGAATAAAAAACAACTATCACACTGTGATAAGGGCTGAAGATGAACGCAGCAAAACGTATTGGTATTGGATGAGAAACCGAACCGTCCCGTGTTGCTCCCAATGCTCTAGTAACATTACATTAAACTGCAATGCATTTATGACAAAGAACTGCACCGATGCAGATGTAATATCATAGCGATCTATCAATAAATGCACTCACGACACACCTTGTACTCTCTGAAGTTCGCTCTGCTCGGCGCCCCTGCCCTGCAGATTGAAAAATGCGCTAAATCCAAGCAGACTCAGATAAGGGGAGGAGCCGAAACTTGATTGCAGCTTGCCCCCACTTCAAATGAGTTTTTTTAAAGGGGACTGAAGCGATCAAAAATGTGTTAATCAAATATTTTTTAGGGGGGCTGAAGCCTCAGTTACTCTGGCAACTTATGCTGGGAAACTAGCCTGGTCCAGGGCAGGCTAACGGTCAGGCTAAGCCTCAGCTGTTACACAGATCCTCTAACACTGACCAATAGGAACACAATGACTGACACTCTCTCATACCATTATTAGACTTTATTAACCTGTAGGAGCCATTTATGTTTATTGTTGGTATAATATTTTATTTTGTTTGGATATATTTACATTAGTATTTTGGACACTGGGTGACAGTGATTAGATGCACATGGCTGTATATAGGGGGCATAGGTGACAGGAAGTGGTAGCCACAGGTAGGGGGAGCGCACACAGTTCTCACCAGACCACAGACCACAGACCACAGAGCACGGGTTACAGATCAGATACACGCAAACAACTGGAAACAAGATAAGAAATCAACTGGTATGTTCATCTGTTTGTACAACTTATTACAATTAACCACAAACCTCAACTGCACTAATCTCTGGAAAATCTTTGTGTGTCTGCGTAAAAATTCACCCCTACCTGTGCATGATGGCAAAGCTATGGTTAAGGATTGCCAATACAAAAGTGAGAACTATGCTCTATAAGTGAAAATTGAGCCTGTAAAAGTATTGGAACTGGATAAATATTGTTTTCACGGAAGAACTGATTGTTTTCTTTCATAAAACTGGACGCCGTCATTCCCAATCAACCAAACATTGACGCCACCTGTGCAAAGCTGATTGACGGAGATTGGAAACTCCAAATGACAACGTGCAGGCAGAGGGGTATGTGCAACATTAAGCTTTATTGGAAAAGCCAGAAACAGCTGCATTAATGGATTTCGTTGACTTAAGCATATACTGTCACCACAATATCAGCTGTCTGAAACATTCTGTCATAGCCGTGTGGTTTACTGGATCACGCTATAAAGTGAAACAAATGTCTATTGTCATGTCTGACGTTGGGTCACAAGATGGCGATGTTGCACTGGATTCTTAAAAAGAAAAAAGGGTTATTAAACACACTGCTAAAGGTTTGGAAATGTTCATTGAAAACTGTCAGAAAATAAGAAACTTGAAATGTAAACAAGCTAAGAAGTTATTGCAATTGCTGAAAGAGCTCATGATATCAGAGAATGCAAATGAAGTGCAATCTAACTTGGTTGAATTAATCAACATCTGTGATAAAGCCAAAAGAAATCATGAGTCATTGAAGTTACCACTGCCTGAAAATGAACTTGAAAGGCAAAATCACTGGTTTCAACAAAAAATGGAAACTTTTGATGGTTTTATACAAGATGTAAATGTGTGGTTGTCAGAGGTTGGGTGGCATAAAAAACACCATTGCTGAAAGTGTAAACACAGATGACATTGGACCGGATGACAGTGTTTCTAATGTGTCAAAACATAAATCAAACCACAAATCAAGTTCTTCATCAAGTGCATCTTCAACATCCTCTGCTCGCATTAAAGCTCAGGCAGAAAAGGCTGCTCTCGTGGAACGGGTTGCCGCTCTGCAGAAAAGGCATGACCTTGAGGCACAGGAAGAACAACTGAAAAGGAAGAAAGAACAACTGGAATTAGAGACCGAACTGGCAGCAACCAATGCAAAAATTAATGTACTTGAATCAATGGGATCAAGAAACAGCTCAAGAGTGTCTGATGGGATGAACTTGTATTTGAGAAAAGGAACTGCTCAAAAGAAAACGTCAGTCAAATTAAATCCACATACAAAGACCAATTTACCTGATCATGTGCCACAAAGACAGAATGTGCGGATGGGAACGGAATCTTCTTCCCAGCAACAGGTTGTTCGACCAAAGAAAAGAGCTGATGGACCATCGGCTAGAGCTCAGGATAGGACTACAACAACCTGTATTTAATGATGATAATCAAGGTGACATCTATCACATAATTCTTCTCACTCAACAAAATCTCTCTTCTACTTTACCACCAAGAGACATTCCTGTTTATGATGGTGATCCATTGCAATATGGAGTTTTCATCAGGGCATTTGAGAGAGGAGTGGAAAGAAAGACCGATGATTACAGTGACCGTCTGCATTTCCTAGAGCAATACACCAGAGGACATCCAAAAGATTTAGTCCACAACTGCCAACATTTGTCTTCAGCTGAGGGCTATAAAAGAGCAAAAGATCTGCTTAAAGAACATTTTGGTAATGAACATAAGATTGCCACAGCATACATGGACAAAGCATTTGCCTGGCCAGCGATCAAGCCAGAGGATGTGAAAGCATTGCAAGCGTTTTCATTATTCCTGAGAGGTTGTTGCAATGCAATGGAACAGCTCACCTATTTGGAGGAGTTGAATGTTGCTTCTAGTATGAAGACCATTCTTCTGAAACTGCCTTACAAGCTCAGAGACAAGTGGAGGAATAGGGCATGTCAGCTCCAAGAACAACATGGACGCCGAGCTAGTTTCTCTGACTTGGTAGACTTCATGGAGAGACAAGTGAAGATATTGTCAGATCCACTTTTTGGAAACATCCAGGATGCTAAGACTATTACATCTGTCAAAAGCTCCACCTTTGTCAAAGCAAGAGAAAAGCCGAGACCAAGAGGAAGCAGTTTTGCAACTACTGTAACACCTGTAGAAACTGAAAAACAAGAAACAATTACAACAAATGGAACGAAAAATGTATCTGTCACTAATTCTCAAAATTGCTGTTTGTTCTGTGATAGAGGTGGTCCCACATTGGTACGGTGTCCACAAATCAGGAAAAAGATGCACAGAGAAAAAATAGACTTCTTAAAGAAAAGGGGAGTCTGTTTTGGATGTTTGAAGCCAGGACACATGAGCAAAGACTGCAATAGTCGTTTGACTTGTGACGTGTGCAATAAAAATCATCCTGAAATACTTCACATTGAACAAAAGGACATGGGAAAGAATACAGAACTGAATGAGAAATCATTTGGGAGCAATGCCGTTCTCTCACCTCATACATGTGGGCATATATGGGCCGGTGAAGAAGCCTGTCTTTTCTCTATCGTTCCAGTACAAGTAAAGACCCCCAAGGGACAGACAGTATTGCAAACTTATGCATTTTTGGATCATGGAAGCTCATCTACCTTCTGCACAGAAAGCTTGATGAGAAGACTGAATGTTACAGGACAAAAGGCTAGTATTCTTCTGCGTACAATGAACCAAGAGAAACCTGTGACCAGTCATCATATCTCAGGTTTAGAGGTATCCAGTCTGGACAAAAATGATTTCATACAACTGTCTAATGTATTTACACATAAGACCATGCCTGTTTCCAAGCTCAACATTCCAAGAAAAGAAGACCTGACTCAATGGCCTTACTTGAAGGATGTCAAGATTCATGAAATAGACGCCGGTATTGACCTGCTCATCGGCACAAATGCTTCTAAGGTATTGGAACCTTGGGAGGTGGTCAATAGCCAAGGGGATGGACCATACGCTGTGAGGACCCTACTGGGGTGGGTCATCTATGGTCCCTTGAGAGGAGACAACGACGTCAGGGATGAGAATGGCCGCCCTGTTGCTGCTGTCAATCGAATGTCTATTGTGAATCTAGAGGAGCTACTGGTTAAACAATACAATCATGATTTCAATGAAGTAACCAGCAAGGAAACAGAGGAAAAGTCCAGAGAAGAGATAAAATTCTTGGATATTGTGAATCACTCAATAAAAATTACAGATGGTCACTACTGCCTAGACTTACCTTTCAAGCCAAAAAATCCCAGCATGCCAAATAACCGTTGCATAGCAGAGCAGCGCATCCAAAGCCTGAAACGCAAGTTGAAAATGAGATGTTTCACAATGAATATACAACTTTTCTCAAAGAAATGATTGACAATGGCTATGCTGAAATGATACCAGTAGATCAACTGAATCGTAATGATGGGGAACTCTGGTATATCCCACATCACGGGGTGTATCACTCGAGGAAAGGAACCTTAAGAGTGGTCTTCGACTGTGTTGCTGGCTTTAAGGGAACATCGCTCAATGAACAGTTGCTACAGGGTTCGGATCTTACCAACTCAATCATCGGAGTACTCATCAGATTCAGACAAGAGCCGGTTGCCCTGATGGCTGACATCAAAGCAATGTTTCACCAGGTCAAAGTGTCAGAAAAACATATTGACTATCTGCGATTCCTATGGTGGCCTGATGGTGATGTGCAACAGGATCTCGTCGAATACTGGATGAAAGTACACCTCTTTGGAGCGGTGTCATCACCGAGTTGTGCAAACTTTGCACTAAGAAAGACCGCTGAAGATAACAAAGCTCACTTTCCAGCAGAGGTTACAGACACCATAAAGAACAACTTTTATGTAGATGATTGCTTGAAATCCATGTCCATAGAACAGGACGCTGTTCTTATGGTAAGAGACCTGACTGCTCTCTGCCAGAAGGGAGGTTTCGTATTGGAAAAGTGGATCAGCAACAGCCGTAAAGTATTGGCATCCATTCCACAAGAAAACAGAACCAAAGAGACAAAAGAGTTGGACTTGGACAGGGACAACCTGCCGATGGAAAGAGCACTAGGATTGCACTGGTGCGTTGAAACCAAGCTTGCCGCACAAGCCCTGAAAAGTGAAGCCAAAACGTCTCGATCGCCCCCCGGTGGCTGGTCCTAGTATAGGTCATAAGCCCCACCTCCCCGTGTTATTCAACGGGATGTGAGACCAACTAAACAATTAAATTACACTTACAATATCTTTTTCCAAAGGTGGTTTCTTTCATTTGCTGTCGTTTTTATCACGCTGATGTAAGTTCAAGTGTCTGTTTCAAAAATAAGTTGGTTTTTAGTTAGTTACGTGATGCAGTGGTGTAACGTCATGATTGACAGCTGTGATTGACAGGTTCTCCGAGCGAAGTAGTCACTGAAGCACCAACGGACATTTTTTCGGGATCTTCGGAGGACTGAGGAGATTGTTTTTACTTTATTTTAACAAGCCTCTTGTCGTACTGCAATCAATTTTTAAAAAAGTGTGCAGAATGCACTTTCCCTCAGTGCATTCTGCGAGAGTGAGCGCGGAGCGTTGATTTCGCGGCTTTAATTCCTGCTCACGACTGCGCAGGTCTGGTCCCGAGATCGCTACTGTGCAGACTCAAGTTCCAATATGTCAGCGCCATATCGGGACGCTGGCGGCTTCAGTTCTCATCAATGGAAGAGAGCGAAGGGGCGTCGTCCAGCTTTTTTTTACAGTCTATGGTTGAAACAGGTGTGTTCATGTTCAGAATTACTGCACAGCCACGAGCATACACCAGACGCGGCATCTTGTCCGTGGTTGGCTCTGTATACGACCCTTTAGGATTCCTAGCACCATTTATTCTGCCAGCCAAACTAATTATGCAGGAACTCTGTAAAAAAAAAACCTTGGATGGGATGAAAACATACCCCAAACTGTTTCTCAGCAGTGCACAGGATGGTTGGCAGATCTGAACAAAATGACAGAGTTTAGAGTGGACCGTTGCATGAAGCCCACAAGCTTTGGTCAAATCAGAAATGCAGAGTTGCACCACTTTTCAGATGCAAGCGAGAGTGGATACGGTACGGTTTCATATCTTAGACTGGAAAACAACGACAAGGAGGTGCATGTTGCTTTCATGATAGGGAAAGCAAGAGTATCACCATTAAAGCAAGTAACGATTCCCAGATTGGAGCTCACAGCTGCAGTTCTAGCTGTCAAAGTTGACAGAATCCTTCGGAAGGAATTACAGCTTCAGCTGAACAAATCTATCTTCTGGACTGATAGCACAACAGTGCAGAAATATATCAACAACGAAACCAAACGTTTCCGAACATTTGTAGCAAATAGGATCTCCTTTGTAAGGGATACTACTGATGTGTCACAATGGAGATATGTTAGCACAAAGGAAAATCCGGCAGATAAAGCCTCTAGGGGGCTAACAGCAAACCGCTTCTTAAGCTGCAAAAGATGGATCAAGGGACCAGAGTTTCTCTGTCAACCAGACAGAGAATGGCAGAAACCTCATTTGGAAACTGTAATCTCTGCCAGTGATCCAGAAGTCAAGCAAGACATCACAAGCAACCTCATTGTTAAAGGTCCATTGAACCCCACCAGCTCTCTGATAAGTTATTTTTCTCTTCATGGAGAAGTCTGATGACAGCTGTAGCTTGGCTACTTAAAGTAAAAACAACTATCTTACTGCTGACTAGAAAAAGAAAGGAGATTCAGACTGCTGCGAATAACTTTAAAGATGAGTCCAGCCAATTAACCCCCAGAGGTCGGCGGTATCGCCGGCGATACCAGCTCGCTTTTTTTTTAGCAGTGTAAAAGAAACTCAAAAATACTCGGTTGACTTTGATTTTCCATTGGAGTTTCATACATCAATCGATTCTGTTAAATGTGTATTATTTTTGTGTATACTCACAATAAAAACAAAGTGTTGTGCTTTTTGCCAAATAAAGAAAAATAAACACGAAGCGAGTTCTGCCTCCTATCTGTCAGTGTAGTCCATTCTGAAACGCGTCCGAAAATGAACCATAACTCAGTGAATACTCAGTCAAACAGGCATTCAGACATACAGGCATGAAGCTTGAATTCTCATCTTTTAAACGAAGTAATTTTTATAAAAAACAAATATTCACAGTTTATGTAATATGTATGCAAAGAGAGAGATGTCAGTCGTTCTCATCTCAGCTAATTAAGTTTTAATGTGCTCCGCCCACGGAGAGCATGCGCTATTCAAACGCAAATGTGAGCCGATCCAAACAAACCTGTAAAACGCCCATCAGCTGGATAACACACACCGCGAGTTCACTTTCAGACTTATGTACTTTACGATGCTGTGAGGAATAATACTGTCTTGATAATAATCCTGCAAAAATTTACCTCAGAAGTTCTGGAAGTATCATTTCGAGGAGCAAACGGATCCCGCTGAGGAATTAGGTCAGTTCTGTTTGCTTTGTTCTAATCGGAATGAATGAACGCAAAGATGCGTGCTGTTGTGGAGCTACTACAGCTGGCAAAAATACTGTTTAAATATGAATCGCGTTACTATGAATGAATGAACGCAAAGATGCGTGCTGTTGTGGAGCTACCACAGCTGGCAAAAATACTGTTTTAATATGAATCGCGTTACTATGAATGAATGAACGCAAAGATGCGTGCTGTTGTGGAGCTACTACAGCTGGCAAAAATACTGTTTTAATATGAATCGCGAATACAAAGAAAGATTACACTGGAAATATTGTTACAATTATAAATGTTGTTGTAATTGTATAACCTTAAAAAAAAAATTATATATATATATATATAAGGATAGATGTAAACAAAATCTTAAAAGGTCATTATAAGCCTTATCTTTAAATAATTTTATTATGCTTTATTAGTGACACATTTGGGAAGAGAATATATTCCAAATCTGAAAATACAGTATGAGAACAATTAACTGCACAATTACTAGAAATGTTTACCTTGGATATTGTACAATTTGCAAGCAAAATTTGTGGAAAAAACAACAAACCAGTTATATATTGTCCTTGCATTCTTGTGGCTCATTCACACACCTGAATGAAAGGCTCATTACCTATGCAGCCTCATTATGCGGCCCCATTGACTCCATAGGTGTGAATCACGCCCACCCGCATATGGCCTTTCCAAACAAAAAGTGTTTTACAAGATTTAAATCAATGTATTGTGTTATGGGAATGATTAGGCAGGACGATTTTCACATAATTTTGAAGAAAAAATACTAGGCAACGACATCCATTAGTCAAAAGTCTTATTTACATATATTTAGAATGTGTTTTATGGCCTTATTTCAGAAACTTTAGTTTTTTGTTTTTAAAAAAAACATGCATAAACATTATTCTATCAAAAATACAAACATGTACATGCAAGTTGTTCACATATTATGGTAGCCCTGTTTGTGCTAAATAGAGTGAATTTACACCTTTGCCATTAATATGTTTATAAGCAACTGAAAAAAGCACAAATGTCAGGGCATGTCAGAACATCTCAAGGACCCCAAAAACCCCTCAGACTCCAGAGGGTTAAAGGAGATGCAAGCTTTTAAAGCAACACTCCAAAGACAGTGTTTAAATCCTGAGGATCTGATGCAAGCAGAACGTGCAGTTATTTCTTTCTGTCAAAAACAAAGCTTTGAAGAAGAACTATCTATGCTAGAGGCTGGTAAAAATGGAGTTAAAAGAAGCAGTCATCTGTACAAACTGGACCCGGTGTTGGATGATGGACTTCAGAGAGTAGGTGGTCGCCTGAGTAGACTAGCGATGCCTGAAGAGGCCAAGCATCCAGTTATTCTCTCGAAAGACCTGCACATATCCACACTATTGCTACGACATATCCATGAACAACTTGGCCATGGAGGAAGAAATCATATGCTATCTCGACTCCGTAAAAAATGCTGGATTATCAAAGCTAACTCGGCAGCAAGAAGGATCATAACAGACTGTGTTGTGTGCAAACGACAGCGGGGAAGAGTTGGAGAACAGAAAATGGCAGACTTACCCCTGGAAAGGATTCTACCAGACAAGCCTCCATTTACAAATGTTGGAGTAGACTTCTTTGGTCCTATAGAGATCAAGAGAGGACGAAGTCTTGTTAAAAGATATGGCGTTATCTTCACCTGCATGGCAAGCAGGGCAATACATCTTGAAGTTGCATATACTCTTGACACAGACTCCTGCATCCATGCATTATGAAGATTTATTTGTCGACGAGGTCAAGTTTTGTCTTTAAGATCAGACAATGGCACAAATTTTATTGGAGCTAAAAGAGAACTGAGAGAAGCACTCAATGCCTTGAATCAGGACAAAATACAGACTGCTATTAGCCTGGTTACAACCAGACCATTCTCAGTAGTAACTGAATTAGGGTCTGGCAAAGCTCCTTTAATAACTCATTTCCAAAGGGGTGTTACCAACGGACGTCGCTCAAATGCCTCTGGGCGCAATTGGATAGACCTAAAACTCCTAAAACCAATCAGAGATCGTCATGTGTAAAGCCATATGCTGCGTCCCAATTCGCCTATGTTACACTACGCCATATGTACTCTTTTTGTGAAGAAAATGTATTTACTTTTGTAAAAGAAAAAAAAAAAAAAAAATTGTTACTTTTGAATGTGTAGCAAAAAAGTAGGCAACTTTGGGACACACTACTTCGTCATCTTTATCGGACGGATCTGTCGCGTGCATCCCGTCATGTAAACTGCCCTGTCAATCATCTTGTCACAGTTAAAATCCTCTATTAAATCTAATTTAATTTCCTACCGTTTCAGAGAGAAATGTAGTAGCACGTTCATCTGCCAGTGGGTCTTTCATGGAGACTGTCCTCATGTGTTTGCAATTTGTATATAATAATGCATTTAAAAGTTGGTGTGCTTCACCAACGGACGTCGCTCAAATGCCTCTGGGCGCAATTGGATAGGCTAGACCTAAAACTAATCAGAGCGATCGTCATCGTGTAAAGCCCGCCTCAACGTTTCTGATTGGTGCCGCGATTTCTCGGCATGGGGAAATGGACTTGAATGAGCTCTTTGCCAGACTACTTGCAGAGCAAATCTAAATTTGCCGGAAGTTGTCTGGGTTTTCCCAGGCTAGACTGCTATGCTTCAGAAGGGAATAAAATGGTACTTTAACCCCCCAGCAGGATCTCATCACGGTGGTGTATGGGAGCGTTTGATCCGCATGGTTCGAAATGTGCTCCACTCTGTTCTTAGCCAACAAGTTCTGGATGATGAAGGATTGCAAACTTTAATTTGTGAAGTCGAAGCAATTTTAAATGATCGACCCATTACAAAGCTTTCTGAGGACCCAATGGACCTGGAAGCACTCACCCCAAACCACCTTCTTCTGTTGAAAACCAAGCCAATACTACCGCCTGGACTCTTCGTAAAAGAGGACTTATACCTAAGGCGCAGATGGAGACAAGTGCAATACATTTGGACACAGGAGTACTTACCTTTAATCCAAGAACGTCAGCGATGGTCAAAGGTAAAAAGGAACTTTGCTCCAGGTGACATAGTTGTGGTGGTTGACTCCACTGCACCACGAGGCTCCTGGTTAATGGGCAGAATACTGGAGACAAAAGCAGATATACAAGGCCTTGTGCGTACCGTTCGACTTCAGACAAAAAACAATATATTGGAAAGACCAATTACAAAGATATGTCTGATTAAAGAGACTGAGATTTAACAAGGACTGATGGTAAAGACCTGGGCCCTCATTTATCAATGGTGCGTACGGACAGATTTGTGCGTAGTGAGTGCGTAAGAACAATTTCACGCAAAGTGTGGGATTCACCAAGTTGTACTTATACGTAGAAATGTGTGTAAATATAAGCACACCTCTGAGCATGCTTACGCAGATAATCTAGTGGTAGAATAGCGACACTACACATAAAAAGCATTTAAGAGTGTCACAGTAAGCATTAAGCAATCCACATATGTCCAGTGTTTCCTTTAAAACACTCAATTTATAATTTGTCTAGTTTTAAACACGATGCTTAATTGGTGTCAAACCCTATAAAAGACAGATGTGAAATATATTTGTCTCAGTGCAATGGCTTATCTTGCGTTATTGGAAGACTTGGCAAACAATGCGCTCCGCAGAGAGCGCGTTTTCCAAGATCGCAATGATCTGCTTGGCGAGAGCACAGAGTGGCTTCTAAGTAGGTACCGCTTTCCCAAAAATGTACTGCTGGATTTGTGTCGTGATTTAGGACCAGTGTTGGAGAGAGAAACAAATTATTTCCTTGGCCCCAACCTACATCCAGTTCCCTTATCGAAATCCTCAACAAGCCGCAATAAAACGGGACTTTCATGCCATTGCTAGATTCCCAAACATAATTGGAGCTATAGACTGCACCCACATCGCCATAAAAGCACCATCAACCAACGAATTTAATTATGTAAATAGAATTATGTAAATTATGTAAATAGTGTGCGTCTCCAAGAAGGCGCTGTTGAGGATGGCTGGCTCATTGGTGAATTTAAGGCTACAACATGTTTAAAATGCTATTGTAGGGCTATGTACAATTACTTAAAACTATTTCATCATTAGGTGATCAAGGTTACCCGCTAAAGCCATGGCTAATGACCCCCCTAACCAACCCGAGGACCGAGCAGGAACAGGCGTACAACCGTGCCCATGCGCGCTCAAGGAGCACAGTTGAGCGCGCAATAGGCCTGCTGAAAGGACGATGTCTGTCAAGCACGGGAGGGACACTGCAGTATCAGCCAGAAAAAGCATGCAAAATCATCATGGCTTGCAGTGTGCTACACAACTTGGCCATCAGACAGGGCATCCCTCTGCAGGAACCCCCAAGACCAGACGGCCCTATGCCCGATGCAGTGCCCCTGCCACCTCCTAATGCCGCTGGCATTCAGACAAGACAGAGGATCATACAGACATTTTAGGTAAGTCTGGCCATTGGTCGAGTGCAGAAACATTACAGCGATTTCATTTTGTGTTTTGCAGCTTCGTGGAAACAAATAACTGAAATCACATTAGTCAGCGGTTTATGGTTTATTAGCAATTGTATTTGCGCAAGAGGCAATCTGTTTCAGAGACTCGTTGATTTGAATCAATACATTCGTTATGTTGCTCAGTTGATCCTTTAGGTCATTAATGGATTTTGTTGTTTCCTCTTGATTTTGTAGCACCGCCTCACTCAGCACTCTTGGCGCACGGCGCATGGAAGGGGCAATGGATGGGCCCGGCTCCTCAAGCACAACGGGTGTCGCTATTAAGGAAACACATGTTCACATTAATTTAATTGAGTTTATCCTATGAATGATTTCATTAAAAGTTTACAAATTGAAATAAAATGTATGCAAACACAATATCCTATTCCAGTTGGTTTATTTTACCTTCACTTTGGGTGTTAGATGGCCCGGTTTGTTCTGTCGCAAGAGCATCAGTGTCACCGTCCTTAGTAATCCTGGACAGAGCCGTGTCTCCGATGATGCAGGCTATGCGGTTGTCCAATGGGGAAAGTTCCGTTGTTGTCTGTCCTCCTCCAGTTGCGGACATTTCTCGTCTGTGTGCTGTGACACGTTTTTTAGCCAATACTTTACTATCAAACCATTTTTTTATTTATTTCTGGGACAGTTCTCTCCTCAGACCCAACGGAATTAACTGCATTGGTGACATTCTCCCATGCAGCATTTTTTCTTTTATTTGTAATTCCTCCTGCAGTGAATGAACTAAACAATATCTGTTGGTTGGATTCAACTTCATTTACAAGTATCTCTAATTCTGTGTTTGTGAAGTTCCTCTTCTTTGCTCTCTTTGCCATTATTGCAGTGAGGAAAAAACACAAACACGTAATTTTTAAAGGGAAGTGTTGTCACCATATATGGTTAATTGGAGGCGTTTCCGAATGCTAATGACCATGAATGTGAACGAGCATGGTACTTACGTAAGAACTGCGTGCGCACATTTGATAAATGCGGATTTTCTTGTACTTAGGCACATTCTAAATTTCATTCGTTGGACAAAATATAGAACCTTTTCTACGCACTGTTGATAAATGAGGGCCCAGATCCCACCACGTGCCATGTTCTGGAACCTCTGGCCCAAACAAACAAAAAGGTGTAATGTATATAGCTCCTTTTATTTTTTGGTAATTGTTATTTGTTATATAAGACAATTAGGGGCCGGTGTGTAGGAGCCATTTATGTTTATTGTTGGTATAATATTTTATTTTGTTTGGATATATTTATATTAGTATTTTGGACACTGGGTGACAGTGATTAGATGCACATGGCTGTATATAGGGGGCACAGGTGACAGGAAGTGGCAGCCACAGGTAGGGGGAGCACACACAGTTCTTACCAGACCACAGACAACAGACCACAGAGCACGGGTTACAGATCAGATACACTCAAACAACTGGAAACAAGATAAGAAATCAACTGGTATGTTCATCTGTTTGTACAACTTATTACAATAAACCACAAACCTCAACTGCAATAATCTCTGGAAAATCTTGTGTGTCTGCGTAAAAACTTCACCCCTACCTGTGCATGATGGCACAGCTTTTTAAGGTTAAGGATTGCCAATACAAACCATTATCAGTCCAAAAATAAATATACAGTAAAGAAAATCAACTTAAAATAGGCTACAGTGATAAATGAGACAATATAGACCTACAAGCATGTTAAATTGTATATGAAATGTTTGTTAACGTTGTTTATATATATATATATATATATATATATATATATATATATAATATAATTTTTTTTTTTTTTTTTTTTACATAAACAATTGATAGTATACAATATAATTTAACACGTTTGTAGGTCTATAGTGTCTCATTTATCATTGTAGCCGATTTTTGTCGTTGTTCTCTGTACTGACAGCACTCCACATTTACAAAAAATTGACCGGAGTTCTCCTTTAAATATAAATATAAAGGTAATGTATTGGCATCCATGGCTTCATGAAGAACCTTTAACATCCATTGCACAAAAGATGGAAGAAGGTTCTTTAGACTATTAAAATGTTTGGTTTCATCACTGTAAAAAAACCCTTTCGCAAACTTTACTTTGAAGAATATCAGTTTTCAGAGTTGCACTGACATGCATTTCAATTTATTAAGAACAAAAATGAGCTCAAGCGAAATTTTACAGAAGTTTTCTGTAGTGTCTTATACCAAAATATTCAATGAATATGTATAATTCAGTCAATGTCTTTACTCTGACACACAGGCTGAGCTTAAACACTGCAGTGGCCAATGTTATCGGTAACTGGTGTTCGGCCATCATGATGTTGATTTCCAGAAGCGTCTCACAGGATCTGTGTGTGAGTCTATTGAAAATACATTTAAATGCATTTAAAAGAGCACTTAAAGCATGTTATAACACTCTTTTTTTCTTTTTTTTTTATATAGGGGGGTACAAAACATCAAAGCTTTTGACACACATCACCATGGAGATTACTCATCATTTTAACAAGATGTCGTGTTGTGTTTAGCTGTATGATGCCTTCTACCTCATCAGACAATAATCTCAAACTAGTGCTGGATATCAGTCATGTGATCATCACGGCCCAATCACAGCCAGCGTACTGATACTCAGATCAACAGCTCTCTTACTCATGAGATATGGATTAAATATTGGAGACATGATGAAAGCAGGAAGATCCAGATCTACAGGAGTGACGTTTACTGACTATTGACCGGTAAGATCCTCAGAGAGGGAAAAAAGTAGAAGAATGGAAAGAGTGTGTGAGTGAAGGTGGTTGTGAATGTGTGTAGATGTGTGTTAGTTACAGGATCAGAGAACGACACCGTTCCTCCGTCATAGTCCAGATTCACTCTCACACGATCAAGATCCTTATTAACACGAAAACCAGAACCTGGAGACCATCCGTACCACACACTCCAGACATCAGTGTTGAAGAAACCCCCTCCCTTCCTCTGGATTGGTGCTGTAGTTACTCCAAGACTCCAGGCTGAACTCTCTTTAACCTCCACATCCCAGCAGTGTGTTCCTGAGTTAAAGCCCTCTGAACCCAGAACACAGGGATAATAGTCAAATCTCTCTGGATTATCAGGAAGAGGATGGTTGTTCCCGCTGTCTCTCACACTGGTCAGATCATCAGACACGACGAGACGTGGACTCGCAGTGTTTGGGTCCAGAATCACAGGAGCTGATGAGACACAATCAACAGAAGCTTTTATTCTGATCTTCATATAATGATCGAGAGTGACCCAACACAGATTATTATGAGTTATGACACTCGTCCTGTTGATCACACACACTTTCCTCTGATCACTGTCAATGCTGTTATTAGTTTCACACTCGTTTTTTATCATCAGCGTTTAACGGCATCAACTACAAACATTAAATATGAGATTCAGACATTTGTGTCCATCAAGAGAAACTGATACTTTGGGAAAGTTAAATAACAATAAATCACTGAGATCTGCTGAGATTTATGATGATGATGAAGAACTGTAAGTGTGTGTCTGATCTTCATCTGATCATCTTCATTTTACTGGCTCTTATAGTCTGTGCTTTGTTTTAAATTAGTTTATTATGACTGTCTGTTGTGTTTGACTTACAATCATGAATCACCTTCAACACTTCCTAGCCACGCCCTAGCAACCAGTGTCGAGCACCCTAGCAACCCAACTCCAAAGAGAGATATCTTCTAATCTGAATGTCATGAGGAGTTGCGGTTGGTTTATATCATTCAAGCAGCCTTTGAAGAAACATCATTGGCAGCTGCCAAACCACTCCCTAGCAACTAAACAGAGTACCCTAGCAACTGTTCAGTAAGACCTATAACTCTGCACCAGAACATCGTAGAGACATGGTGGTTGGCTCCTTTGACTAATGCTAGCAAACAGGACTTCCATCATGCTTCACATGCTAGCAGAATAGCTACATGCTAATAGCGATTAACTAAGTGTTGAAACATGTCAATAATGCTAACTAAAACACAGTAGCAGCATTTTAATTATGTTAGCACCATGTTAACATGTTAATTATGCTAGCATCATGTTAACAACTTGTTAATCATGCTAGCATCATGTTAATCATATTAGCATCTTGCTAAAACATGCAAGCAACATTGTGATTGTGTTAGCATCATGCTAGCAACATGCTAATCTTGTTAACATTTGGTTAAAAGCATGTTTGCGAAATACTAATCATGTTAGCATCACGCTAAGAACATACTAATCATGTTAACAACATGATAAATGTGTTAGCATCATGTTAGCAAAATGCTAATTTTGTTAGATCTATCTATCTATCTATCTATCTATCTATCTATCTATCTATCTATCTATCTATCTATCTCTGTCATGAAGAGCCTCTAACTCTCCATCCATCATGTCCAGCTCAGATCTCCTGCTGTCAGACTCACTGTTTTGGACGATGTCCTGCATCTTCTTCCAGACTCTGAACGGCAGGTTGCCCAAGTATCGTGGCACATGAATCAAAGCTCCAGAAGCCATCTGTGGATCCGGCTGTGAGCTCTGGACTCTGGAAGAACATTCAGGAGTCAGAACTGCAGTGGCTTTGGATCAGAACCAGAGAGACCAGAGACAGGAGCAGATCACTCACCTTTCCATTGAGCCTGGAAACTCCTGCAGAACAAACACACCATTTATCATCAAGAACTCAATCAATCATCAATCAATCCTTCAATCCATCAATCAGACCTTCAGAAAGCAGACGTCATTGGCCTTCATCATCTCCTCCATGTCTTTGATTGTGTGTGAAAGAGCTGAGATGTGTGTGTTCATCTCCTCCAGCTTCTCCTTCATCCTCTGCTTCTTCTGCTCCTCTTCCTCCCTCAGTGCAGTGACTGTAGCTTCTTCTTCACGGCTGAGAAACTGATGAAGCTTCTCAAACTGCTGTTTAATCTGATGCTCTGTGTGCTCAGCTTGAGACTGAAATCACATCACATTCACTTCAATCATCTCAATCGACACACATCATTAATATCCAAGATACACTCGGATACCCGACATAAAACGCATCCAGAAGCAGATGCTCGTCATTTACAGAAATAATAAACTGGAATCCATTATATCAGATCATAACTGTATATAGTGATCCAACGGCTGTAATGAAAATGACTCTCGTTTCTGTTTCCTCACCTTGATGTGTTGAACTGTTTTCTCAATCTCTGCTTTCATTTCTTCATTGTTTTCAAGTTTCTCCTGTAAGGACTTCAGTGCTGTATTGAGCTCCTCCTAGAATTGAACAAAAATACATTAAAGCTCCAGATTACAGTGAAGAGAAGACAATAAAGTGACGATCATATAATGCCGTGAAAAAGTATTTGCCCCCATCCTGATTTCTTCAGTTTTTGTGTACATCTCATACTAAATTGATTCAGAAATTGCAACCTGAGTAAACACAAAGTACAATTTGTAAATGACAATGTTATTTATTGAAACAAAAAAAGTTCTCCAATACCAACTGGGCCGGCGTGAAAATGTATTTGCCCCCGTAGTTACTAATTCCTCAGATCTATGAAACTGCATTTATAATGTAGTTCAGCTGGACTAAACACATCCAGTCCTGATCACTGCAGCTGTTCAATCAGATCAACACTGAACACTGAAGCCTGATTGGTTCACGTCTGTGCGCCTCTACAGACAAACGGCTTTTCAGCCGCCAAAACGGACGGGGCCGACTGCATATTTAAGTCGCGCTGAAAACTAATTTCATCAGAATTTTTTCACCACGCTTTTCAGAACGATGAACTTTGTAAAAATCAACTCATTTCAGAAAGGCGAGGCATAGAGGAGCAACAATAAAATGATTAAATATTACAATAATGACTTTTTTGAACCTAAAACCCCGTAAGCCTATCGCATTAAACCAAATACACGGAATAATGTTCTTTTTAGAACTGACTTTAAAAGAGCAAATTTGAGTGAGATTTGTTGCAAAAACCAATCAGGATTCAGTATTCAGGGAAAAACTACGTTTTCCTCATACGTCAGTTACTGATGCAATGCTCATGATCTCAGGGAACCGAGGATACGTTAGTAACCGGAACGATCTGTGTTTATGACTCGTCTTTACATGTGAATCAAGAAACATTTGTCTTACCTTATATGATGAAACCACTTCACTGATGGGTCTGAATTTATGATTGTCATGTTGTTTTGAGTCTCTGCACACGATACACACAGGCTGTTTGTCCTCCAGACAGAAGAGTTTGAGTTCCTCACTGTGTAAACTGCAGATCTCCTCAGACCCGGATGAACGCCTCTCATTTCTCTCCCTCAGGAACGACTCACACAAGTTTCTAAACACAAGACTAACTGGAGGATTTTCTTTTGAGGATCTTCTCCTGCAGACAGGACACTCCCGAGATCCTTTGGTTCTCCAGAACTGTTGAAGACACTCTTTACAGAAACTGTGACTACAGGATAAAAGAACAGGAGCCTTGAAGATTTCACAGCACACAGGACAAGAAAGCTCTTCTGCAGAGACATTTAGTGAAGCCATTTTCACTGTTTGAGCTCCAGCAAACTAAACTTTACTTTCACTTTCTGAACGACGGTTTAAAAAACAAATCACCATGAGAATCACAAAGATCAGAAACAAACTTCTCAAATTCTTCTGTAAAGTTTTCTCCTTCGTACTCCACTGATCGCTGATTCTTTATTGCTTTTGTCAAGACAAAGTCCATATGGCAGAAAAGAGAAATAACAAGTCAGCCTCTTCCTGGTTAGTGTTGTAAAAGGGTGAAGCTTCTGATCAAGGTGTGTTGAAACAGGTCAAAGAGCAACATCAGTGTCCTGTACCATGATGAACAAACTCAGGGTTACAGGATGAGTTGACAAAACCAAACCAATCCAGCCTGGCTTAGCTGGTACCATGATGCTGTTCATCAACATGCTCTGTCAGCTCAGGCTTTGATCCCGAGTTTAGGAGTTTAGGAGTGACATCAGTAGCGAACAGCCAATCACAGGCTGAGAAAGAGGGAAACTGAGGTTCATTTCTCATGAGAGAAACAGCGCGATTCACTACAGAATATTAAGAGATTGAGAAATATAAAGAATTTAAACAAATTTACACAACAAGAAGAAAATAGCTGTCTAAGAAAGAGGACAACTAAAAGAAAAAGTCTTGCTATATCAGTGCAAGTAAAAGTTGTGAAGTTAGTTTATACAGTTGATAAAGGTATAGAGAGAACTGAACATTTAAGCTCATTTTATAGCTTTATCTATTGATTCTAAAGCGTATTTATATTACCTTTATGTATGTATTCAATCAAACTGTGCGTAATAATAATTGATAAACTAAAATGGTACATGTGTGATCGATTAAGGGTACAATAATTACATAAATAATATCTAAATCATACAAAGTTATGATTCTAAATAAGCATTACTGAAAGCCGGACGATTTTGTCTTTAAAAGTCATTTGCTGTGTAGTGGAAACAAGTGGAGTGACTGTCTTATATGCATTTGCATGGAGGCATTAATCGTGTCTATTATATTTATTGAAGAGCCGCATGGAACAACAATACTGTCTTCAGCTTGTTTACATAAGGAACCCCCGTTATTCGTTGTCTCTGTCACTTTAGCATTCAGTGCTCATTGAGTCCCCCTAGTGGGCTGGATAGAACATCACAACTAAAGAGGTCATTTACAATACCCTGACACCTCCCCCTTTTAGTCAAATACTTCAGGTTACAATTCTGTTTATCTTATGATTATAACATCATGTTTCAGTAACCTTACATAACAAAGATGACAATGTATTTAACTCTCTAGAACTCACTTATCAGAACATATTTTGTTTAAACACAACTTTACTCTGTCTTTGCTATCACCTGTCAGTTTCTTAATTCTTCACATCAAATGTCAGAATATTAATTATTATGTTCAGGTATAACCAAGCCTGGCCATATAACACAATAAAGACATTTATTACCGGCAGTATATTATCACTCTCTTCATAAGTCCATCCGCTCGGCAGGCTTACTCACTCGGCCTGACCTACTGATTTTATGTTTCACTCCAATTGTCTCTGCAGAAAAATCAGAGTCTCTCTGAAGCTGAACTTTCCGTGGTGACTGTTCTGAACTCTCCACTGTCTTTACAATAGTTCCCGGAACTCCGTCCGGCAGCAACTGAAGATGCCTGCGATTTCTCCGTTTCTCTCCCCCCTTTCATTGAAAACTTCATATGACCATGGAGTAGTGCTCTCTGCCGGCACCGTAGCGGGTCCTGTCCATTTAGATTCATCCTCCAGCTTTAACAAGACTGAATTCCCTGGCCTAAGAACAGGTAAGTCCTTTGCACCATGTCGTCTGTTATAGTATGCTTGCTTTTCTTTTGCTGCTTTGTCTTTCTCTCTCACACTTGATTTGTTTGGCCACTTTGGTCTCAGATTTTCGGGTAGAGTGGTACGGATTAGCAATTCCGCTGGGCTGACCCCTGTAGAGGAGGCGGGTGTGGCTCGGAAACACATGAGTGCCATCAACGGGTCATCCTGTTTCAGAATGCGCTTCGCATATCCGTTACCTTGTGGATTGTGCGGACTCGATGTAATGTGGTGAATATCGTACACACCACAAAAGCTTCTCCAGGCTACACTGGAGAACTGCGGTCCATTGTCGCTAACAATTTGTTCTGGTATGCCGAATCTCGCAAATAACGCTTTGAGTCTCTGAGTAACATGTTCAGATTTTGTGACATAGCAGAAGAATTTCCAAGTAGCGCGAATAGTAGTCAGATACCACCAGATATTGTTTCGATTTATGCATACACAGATCTGTGGCTATTCGCTGCCATGGCCGTTCCGGCAGTGGTGTTGACTGGAGAGGTTCCTTGCACTGCGCACGTTTATTTTCTGTGCAAAACTTACATGTCTCTATCTTTCGCCTAAGATCCTCAGAAATCCCAGGCCACCACACAGTCTCTTGAGCGCGTGCCCTGCATTTTGACAAACCTTGGTGTCCGTCATGAATTCTGCTAAGCATCTCGTGTCTCATCGCTTTTGGAATTACTCTGCGATTCCCCAGCACAATCAGTCCCGCACTCACTGACAAAGAGTCTTTCCATTTGTAAAAACTCTGTACACTATCACGAACACTTTTAGCATATTCCAGCCATCCTTCCGTGACGAATCTCTCCACAGTTTGTAGCTGCTCATCCTTTTGTGTCTCCATTTTTATTTCTGTCAGCTTACGCTGTGACACAGGCAGACATCTGATGATTGTATTCACGTGACAACTCACATCTGCTGTCATGAAGTCTTCCGTAGTGTTCAGTGGGCTTCGAGACAGTGCGTCTGCCACAACCAAGCTTTTGCCAGGCGCATACTCCGCTTTCGCATTAAACCGCATGAGCCTCATCAAGAGTCTCTGACATCTCACTGGCACAGTGTCCAAGTCTTTACTATTGATTAGTGGTATTAATGGCTTGTGATCAGTGATCAATTTAAATGTGTCCATGCCCACTAAGTATTTCTGGAACCTTTCACACGCCCATACGCCTGCAAGGCACTCCTTCTCAATCTGGGCGTATCTCGTTTCAGAATCAGTTAGTGTTCTAGAACAGTACGCGATCGGTTTCCAGCTATCGTCATGCTTTTGCAGTAAAACACCGCCGATACCGTAACTGCTAGCATCCGCTGACACCACTGTTTCTTTTCCCGGATCATAGTGTGCCAGGACTGGAGCTTTTGTGAGTGAGCTTTTAAGTGTGTTGAATGCGCTTTTCTGCGGTTGATCCCATGTCCATGCACGTCCATTTTTGAGCAGCTCATACAAAGGACCTCCCTTCATTGCCAAGTCCGGGATGTATTTACCCATGTAGTTTATGAGACCCTCCTCAACTCATTTTCATTTCTCGGCTCTTGCAGATCACTTATTGCACGCACCTTTTCAGGGTCTGCTCTGACACCCTGTGCATCCACAACGTGACCCAAGAAGCTTAACTCTGCTTTCCTGAATACACACTTATCTTTATTCAGTTTGAGGCCCACACTTTCCATCCTATTCAGCACTTTTCCCAGGTGTTTGTCGTGCTCCACCCGATCCTTCCCGTACACGATCACATCATCCATGTATACAGAAACTCCTTCCATGTCCAGCTCGTTCATTTTTCTTTGGAAGATTTCCGGAGCTATGCTGATTCCAAATGGGAGCCTCTTAAAGCAATAGCGTCCCACCGGAGTGATGAATGTTGTCAGCAAGCTGCTCTCATTACATAACGGTATCTGCCAAAATCCTGACGCTGCGTCTAATGATGTAAAGACGCTTGCTCCTGCTAATTTAGCTAGAATCTCGTCTGTTGTGGGAAGCATGTTCCTCTCTCTTTTTATGTTGTCATTCAGTTTATTTAATCCCACACAAATTCTCACAGCACCATTGGGCTTCATTACCGGTACCATGGGTGCACACCAATCTGTAGGCTGTGTGACTCTTTCCACAACACCTTGTTCCTCCATTCTCTGTAGTTCTGCTGTAGCTTTAGGAAGCAGCGGTAATGGTACCCTCCGCGCAGTATGTACTGCGTATGGCTCCGCGCCTTCTTTCAGGTGTATTTTTATCTCAGCAGCTGTCTGTCAGCTAAGAAGGTTACTGACAGTTCCTCCCGCAACCACATACACAGTAATGGCATACTTTCCACCTTTATGCTCCACTTCTGCAGTGAACTGTCCGATGCAATTTAGTGATCCGCCTGGGCTGTCTAGTGCTATGTTCGAATGAAGGAGCTGAGATCTTGGGCGAAGCTTTTCATATGTCACAGTGTTCATTACGGTAACATCCGCTCCCGTATCGATCTTAAAACTAACTGGAGTATCACCTATCTTAAGCAACACAATCCATTTAGCTTCTTCTGACTCATTGTTATTACTCACTGTGCCCAGGTAAAAGCTCTCTTCACTCACTTCTTTCGCCGTCATTTTCTCACCCAGTGCCCTTTTCTTTTACATTGTCTGCATTCAGTATCTGCTGCTGGGCATTTTCTGATGTCTTTGTGTCCTGTCTTACCACACCTGCCACACTCATTTTCTGTATCCTCTCTTCTTTTCTCACCGGCTCTTTTGTGTTTCTCTCTCGTCCAGGGCCGGGAGGCTACCTCTTGCACGCTGCTCGTTGACTGTCCCTCCTGCTGGCTGATCTGCTGATCGACATCCTCGGCCTGTTCATCCTCGGCCTGCCGAATCATCTGCACCACAGTTTCCAGTGTAAGTGCTGTCATTAGCTGCATTCTCCTAGAAAGCTCTTTATCCCGAAATCCAACTACAAGTCTGTCTCTTATATGTTCGTTTCGACTTGCACCGAATTCACAGTTCTCACTGAGTTCGTAGAGGGCTCTGATGTAGCATCCGCCTTTTCCCCGGGCCTCTGCACTCTCTGGTGAAAACATGCCCTCTCGTGTATCACCTTCTTTTTCAGCAGGAAATACTCATCAAATTTTCCAAGCACCGTTTCGTAATCCTCAGCACTTTCCTCTGCTGTGAAGGTGAACGATTTGAAAATGTTCTCAGCTTCAATGCCCATGACGTATATTAAAGTGCTTATCTGTACATCTTTATCTTCTTTGCTCAGTTTTGTTGCAGTCCTGTAGCGCGCAAACCTCTGCCGCCACGTTGGCCATTCCATTGGACGATCAAAGTTAAAACTTTCTGGTGGGCTAAATTTCGACATATTGCTTTTCTCTTGTCTTTATACTTCTGACACCATGCCTTATATGCATTTGCATGGAGGCATTATTGGTGTCTATTATATTTATTGAAGAGCCGCATGGAACAACATTACTGTCTTCAGCTTGTTTACATAAGGAACCCCGTTATTCGTTGTCTCTGTCACTTTAGCATTCAGTGCTCATTGAGTCCCCCTAGTGGGCTGGATAGAACATCACAACTAAAGAGGTCATTTACAATACCCTGACAGTGACTTTATCGCATCCGACACGCTGACACTGCCTATCCTCCTAAACCGGCTTCATAGCACAGGCCCCTGGACTATACCTGTCCTGTGTGGACTTTTGCTATTTCCATGTTTTGTAGTTTTTCTTGTTGATTAGTTCATGATTGTTCCCAGGTGTGTCTTCGCCAATCTTCCCTTGGGTGTAAATATACCCCAGTGTTTCTCATGTTGTTGGTCTGAGGGTTGTTCCATAAAACAAGATTAGAACACAAGCCAGGCTTATTTTGGTTAGTCAGACTTATTGTCGGTTGATTCTGTTTCATAAAGCAAACTTATAATTTACCAGGCACTTTTTATTTTTATTACAGTTACGTGCAGCAATGCGCGCTCAGGGCGTTCCTTGGGGTATTGAGTTGGGGAATCACCCCCTTCATGCAATCTTTGATACTAAAGGTGAAATTAATGGTATTGTCTCAGAGATATATAAGTTTATAACTAAAGCTTCATATAAGCCCTTATCATTTTTCAGACTCTGGTAGACAGATATTAACATCTCCCAGGATCCAGATTGGCGTGTGGTTTGGTCAAACATATCTCTATCACCTAGAATGATACATTATAGATTAATCCCTAGGTTTTACTTAACCCCGCGAAGATTACAGCAAATGAAACTCAGAGATAACCCATATTGTGATTTTTGTCCAGACAATATTATTGCTACTTTTTATCATATGGTGTGGCAGTGTCCAGAGGTCAATAGTTTTTGGCATAGTGTTTCGTCCATCATGTCCAGTATTATCAAAGGACCCATCCCTCCTTCACCATGCTTGCTTCTACTTAAAGCTACACTGTGTGATTTTTTTCCCCCATCTAGCGGTGAAATTGTATATGACTACCCAGTGAATATTAGTTTCTGTTCCTCTCAATTCCGAGGGCGTTTTAACTCCTACGGTGGCCGTATTATTCCAAGATTAACATGGCTTCCAGTTATCAACTTCGTCCATGACAATAATAAACAATACGTCTAAAATGAATAAAACTACAGGACAGATGTCAGGAGGTAAACGTCACCCTTGGAATCGGCTATCCCAGCATAATCAGATTAGGCTAATGTTGCAATGTGTACAAAGTAAAAGCAATTAAAAATAACTAAAATTTACAGTGTCCTTTTTTTATATAGCTTAAAAAATTGCGCCTTTAAAACTATTCATTACCTGTGATCCGTCGCAGCACAGATTTATGTTACAAGGTAAACAATACTTTTTCACCATTGACGCGAGGATGAAGTTATACTAGAGGTCGTTCTGGCGTTATGCACAATCATGCTATGGTTAGACAAGCAAGTATAAAACTTCGAATTTACACAAATGAATTACAACAGGCTGAATTACCTGTCGAGAAGAAAGCAGGCAACCTCGGCGTCCGTTTTAAAATCTTTTCTCCTCATGAGCTCTTTCCATCTGGGAAAAGTTACTCTTGACTATGGTCTTGCTGATTTGTCTGTCGCGTTGACGTTTTAATTCTATCTTTCAAATGTGAGTATGCACGCACGCACACGCACACACACACACACACACACACACACACACACACACACACACCACACTATCTTTCAAATCCGCCGGCACTCGCGAGTAATCTCCCCCTCGCATTCGTCACGGTGTCACTGAGGGAAAAACGCAAAAGGCGAAGCTTGAATTTACAGGCATGTCCCTCTTTGGCTAATGTAGTTTCAAGATGGAGGGGCAACATGGTGACCAGCATTCGAACCCCTCACCCCTATGTACTTTCAATGGCAGATTATAAACTTAAGAGAATACTTTATTACTTGAAAGAAGTAAATATACATTAATGAGCACATATATTTTTGAAAGAACTAAGTGTTTTTTTGCTAAGAATCAACTAAAAAAGTTACACAGTGTAGCTTTAATGATGGGAGGGGAAGAGAAACAGACACCAGAATAAGCAACACTTTAATTGCGCTCTGTTTTATTTTCAGTGATGATGTAATCAGCCTAAGGTTTTCTCTTTATCTTGTGAAGGTGTTTCCTCTCCATTGTGTAAATAATGATTGTAAGAAAATAAATAAATAATTGATCACAAAAAAAAAAAAAAAATAGTTTGAACTCAGTTACTCTGGCAACTTATGCTGGGAAACTAAATCTAATTTTTTTTTTTTTTTTACATAAACAATTGATAGTATAATTTAACACGTTTGAAGGTCTATAGTGTCTCATTTATCATTGTAGCCTATATATATATATATATATATGAATAGTTCAGATGCAAAAGCCTCTCAGTGCCATCTGAAATTTTCTTCTAGAATGATCATTTTTATAAAGTTTGTATATTTAAGTTCAATAATTTCACTTAAATGGCAATGCAAATAACCTACTAATTGTCATTTAAGTGAAATTACTGAACTTAAATATAGGAGTGACGTTTACTGACTATTGATTGACCGGTAAGATCCTCAGAGAGCCAGAACAACAGAAGAATGGGAAGAGTGTGTGAGTGAAGGTGGTTGTGAATGTGTGTAGATGTGTGTTAGTTACAGGATCAGAGAACGACACCGTTCCTCCGTCATAGTCCAGAGTCACTCTCACACGATCAAGCTTCTGTTTAACACGAAAACCAGAACCAAAAAGCAGTCCGTTCTGATAATACCACACATTCCAGACATCCTCTTCATCCTCTTCATCCTCGTCCTCTTCATCCTCGTCCTCTTCATCCTTGTCCTCTTCGTCCTCATCCTCTTCATCCTTGTCCTCTTCATCCTTGTCCTCTTCATCCTTGTCCTCTTCGTCCTCATCCTCTTCGTCCTTGTCCTCTTCATCCTTGTCCTCTTCATCCTTGTCCTCTTCGTCCTCGTCCTCTTCATCCTCGTCCTCTGCATCCTCTTCATAATTCATATCACTGTTGAAGAAAACCCATCCTTTCCTCTGGATTGGTGCTGTAGTTACTCCAAGTCTCCACCATGAACTCTCTGTAACCTCCACATCCCAGCAGTGTGTTCCTGAGTTAAAGCCCTCTGAACCCAGAACACAGAACCACTGGTCAAATCTCTCTGGATTATCAGGAACAGGTTGATTGATCTCGCTCCGTGTCACACTGGTCAGATCATCAGACACGACGAAACGTGGATGAGCCGTGTTTGGATCCAGAATCACAGGAGCTGATGAGACACAATCAACAGAAGCTTTTATTCTGATCTTCATATAATGATCGAGAGTGAACCCAACACAGATTATTATGAGTTATGACACTCGTCCTGTTGATCACACACATGTTCCTCTGATCACTGTCAGTGCTGTTATTAGTTTCACACTCGCTTTATCATCAGCGTTTAACGGCATCAACTACAAACATTAAATATGAGATTCAGACATTTGTGTCCATCAAGAGAAACTGATACTTTGGGAAAGTTAAATAACAGTAAATCACTGAGATGTGTTGAGATTTATGATGATGATGAAGAACTGTAAGTGTGTGTCTGATCTTCATCTGATCATCTTCATTTTACCGGCTCTTATAGTCTGTGTTTTGATTTAAATTAGTTTATTATGACTGTCTGTTGTGTTTGACTTACAATCATGAATCACCTTTAACACTTCCTAGCCACGCCCTAGCAACCATTGTCGAGCACCCTAGCAACCCAACTCCAAAGAGGGATATCTTCTAATCTGTTAACATGTTAATTATGCTAACATCATGTTAACAACTTGTTAATCATGCTAGCATCATGTTAATCATATTAGCATCTTGCTAAAACATGCAAGCAACATTGTGATTGTGTTAGCATCATGCTAGCAACATGCTAATCTTGTTAACATTTGGTTAAAAGCATGTTTGCGAAATACTAATCATGTTAGCATCATGCTAAGAACATACTAATCATGTTAACAACATTATAAATGTGTTAGCATCATGTTAGCAAAAATGCTAATTGTGTTAGATCTATCTATCTATCTATCTATCTATCTATCTATCTATCTACCTATCTCTGTCATGAAGAGCCTCTAACTCTCCATCCATCATGTCCAGCTCAGATCTCCTGCTGTCAGACTCACTGTTTTGGACGATGTCCTGCATCTTCTTCCAGACTCTGAACGGCAGGTTGCCCAAGTATCGTGGCACATGAATCAAAGCTCCAGAAGCCATCTGTGGATCCGGCTGTGAGCTCTGGACTCTGGAAGAACATTCAGGAGTCAGAACTGCAGTGGCTTTGGATCAGAACCAGAGAGACCAGAGACAGGAGCAGATCACTCACCTTTCCATTGAGACTGGAAACTCCTGCAGAACAAACACACCATTTATCATCAAGAACTCAATCAATCATCAATCAATCAACCAATGATCTGAAATCAGACCTTCAGAAAGCAGACGTCATTGGCTTTCATCATCTCCTCCATGTCTTTGATTGTGTGTGAAAGAGCTGAGATGTGTGTGTTCATCTCATCCAGCTTCTCCTTCATCCTCTGCTGCTTCTGCTCCTCTTCCTCCCTCAGTGCAGTGACTGTAGCTTCTTCTTCATCTCTGAGAAACTGATGAAGCTTCTCAAACTGCTGTTTAATCTGACGCTCTGTGTGCTCAGCTTGAGACTGAAATCAAAGCACATTCACTTCAATCATCTCAATCGACACACATCATTAACCCTCTGAGGTCGGCAAATGCGCCGGCGCGTTTTGCTGGATTTTCTCCACATTGTAGCACTATAAACTTAAATTACTCCGTCATTTATGGTCATACAGAAAAAAGAAAAATATAAAAATGATCTGTGATCCCATATGAAAAAAAACCTGCATGGTTCATATACAGCAACCATATATCTTCCTTACATAAATCGACCAGAATTACCTTCTGTGTTTCATGTAAGGCCCATACATGTCTTATACAAAATCAGACCGATTATGGCCACTTTCATACTAAATAGCACACATACAACTTGTAGGGGATTTTTGCGTTATATATGACTACTGTTAAAAGACTTATATGAGTTTTACATGACAAAAGTATGCAAATGTGTATGCTATTAGTAGAAATATATAAAACTCATATAAAATTCATATATAAATCATTTAAAGTTCTTATATTGAATCATATGCTAGTCAAATTAAAGTCATATAAAATCTATACACATGTTGTGTCATTTGTTTATGTGTTTCATACAGATTTCATGTTTTGATGACCAACATCTGATTCACTTATATGCAGTTGGCAAAATTTTTAAATTGTACAGTGCAGAAGCCGGTTCGAGGATTACTGTCAGAGTATCACTGACCTTTATGAAGACTGTAAATTTTCCTAAAGGATTTGAAAGAGCAGTTGAAAAGCAATGGCATTGTAACACTGTATTTACATTAATTGTGAACTGTCTGGGCCTGTTGTTTGTGAACAAAACAAATCATAACATATTATTGCAAATGAACCAAGTTGAGTCAAACATGTTTCTAGAACAGTGATTAAAATGTTGAAAATTGGCTGGAATATGTTTTTGTATGTGACATGAACTCTGGTGGTGATGCACTCTAAAAACTTTTAATATGACTTACTAATTTTTTTGGTGAAACATTTTTACACTTCGAATACTGATTAGCCTAGATTAAGCAGTGAAATCCATTACATACACTGTATAGGCCTTTTCAGAATGTTTGTAAACAATAGGCGCCGAGTAACTTCCGGGTGGCAGAACGCGAGCGGCTTCCACTGACTAACTGAAGAGATCCAGCCGGCGACTGCAACAGTTATATAGTTAAAAACATTGTTGTTGATCAAAGTTGAAACGATGAAAATGTGTTGTGTTTGGGGTTGCGCTGCCAGATATACAGCAAAAGGTGTAGGGTTTTATCGATTTCCAGTGGGTGGGTGGTGAGGAGGTTAAAGCGACTGACCGTGAGACTCACGCAATTGTACGAGGCGCCACGTAGGATTTAAATCAAACTTCGCTTATCAATACATACATAACACACGTGCATATACACCTATAAATTACCCGCATATACATGTAGGCTATACTATTGAATGTTTAAAATACATATGAAATACACGTGCACACTAATATGAAATTCAATGTTAGTAATGAATGCATACATGCAATATATTGTGAATATTGCATATAAACTTGACGCAAGCATACACCTATAAATACTCGCATAGCCTACACAACTAAAGCATGCATCCACGTTTTATTTTGTATGCGCAAGTGTTTTATTGATGTGTATGCGCATCGAGTTTATATGTATGTGTAGGGATGGGTACCGAAACCCGGTATTAAACGGGCCCCGGTGCTGAATTTTGAAATACCGCTGGATCGATAAGCTCGGACGTTATCGGTTCTGCTGTCGGTACTGGAGAAATTAAGAAAGTGCTATTGCTATTAAGAAATTATTATCTTGCAAATTTAATCTCGCCAGCCACTTCTATATAATATTGAACTATTTGACTGTGATGCATTTTTGCGAGAGAGAGAGAGAGAGAGAGAGATCTTTCACGTGGAGCGACGGCGCGCACAACACAACAGCCCTGCTTAATGAGTGGCGATGAGGACAGAACTAAACATTCAAACGGTTAGGCTACACTTTAGATCTTTGATATTAAACTAATTTTATTTTAGATTTAGATTTTGGCTTCCAATGATTATATTTGAGGTATAACCATTAAAAACTAAAGCCGCATTCATTCTGTTTAGCGCAACTTCCTTCCTTTCACAGCAGTGCGCTGTCATTTCTCCCTAAATCCCAAACGTTACTTCAGAATCTGCACGATCGGTGATTGTTGTAAAATGTAGTCTATACTGTTGCTAAACTGCGGGACGCGTTTGATAATAAAAGGCTATTAAAAGTACCAAAATTGAGCAATAGGCTCTATGCACGATCGCTTCCGCGTTTTGTCTCAGCCCGCCCAGTTACATCCGGTGCTGCGTCAGAAGCAGTTTTTGCATTAGGTAGAGATAGTGGCAAATTACACTCGCTGTTTACAAGAACTTCCAGCGGTTAACGTGAATGATGTTAACAATATTGTGAGGCAGTTAACGGTCACATATATGAGTAAGAAAGAGAAATTCTTTAAATTATAAATTTCGAGCTACATCAACAAATTTGAGGGTGAGTATTCCATCATATTGCAGGAAATCCGAATAGCGAATCAGTTTCTAAAATCGTTGTCTCCGTTTCTGAGAAAATTAATTTTATTAAAGTGAATTGTCCTATAGAATGCGCTATGCGGAAGTAAAGACGCCGGCTGAGATCCTACCGGCAATACGTCAGCAGCGTTCGTGCATAGAGCCTATAGACGCTGTTCCAAATGCGGCGCGCGCTCCGAAACACACCGCAACGAGACAAGCAACGTATATTTTGGGCTTCGTGTGCACATCTAAACGATCAAATATACACAAAAATGTCAAAATGGCCGTCTTGGAGATTCACTTAAACAGTTTATTCACTTAAAAACAGTTTATGTCTTAAATGGGCGTAAATAGTTGGGAGAAAATACTATGCTTAATAATGCTTAGATCTGCATTTGGTCTTAAAGAGGCAGCAGTCTAATAATCCTGCTGACGATTGCTCCATTAATGTGAATCAAACAACAAAAGGCAAAGAGAAAATCAGTCGCAGCTCTTGAATGAATAATTTTGGCTTTTATAAGCTTTAATCTATCTATGATAAACTATGCAGTGTTATTTTACATCTGACTTTATTAGATGTCTTTTTAGCCCATATTACTCCTGAACAGTAATGTCAGTAGACATCTGGTTGTACTGTTTGTACTGTGTTTTTGGTGTCCTATGTCTTCTGTATATAAAACACAAAAGCCTGCACCCTTCTGCATAACATACATGTTTTATTTGTTTTGTTAAAGCATTGCTTTTTCTTTTGCTATAGATATTTATTTTACATTTCAAAATATAAAGCAATATTAATTATGTTCTAAAGAATTTTTTTCCTTTTTTTTAATATAACAAAAAGAACCGATAAGAATACCGTTAAAGTACCGGATCGATAAGGAGTATCGGTAAGAGTAGTAATACCATTAAAACCTTAACGATACCCATCCCTATGTATGTGCGAGTGTTTATAGGTGTGCAGGCCCGGAGTGGGTAATCGGGAGAATCGGGAGTATTCCCGGTGGGCCGCTTTACTTTTGGGCCGGTCGAGGAATTTTTTTTTTTTTTTTACATTTCAATTTCATATTAGTTACATTAGGATACACACGTTCTGCATTCTGCCACCACAGCGCGCAACTCAGCATGGGTTGTACCATGTGAGGGAGTTCTCCCCTCCCCTCCTATAGAAATGGTTGGGTCCATAGCCCGTCTTTTCAAAACGTTTTCTCAGGGAGGCTACCGCGGCTCCGCCGGCGCCTACTGATAGCTGGGCCGGCCGTAACGGTACGCGTCAGGGAGGATGGATGGGAGGAAGAGGCCAGAAGGTATGCAGCTTTGTTTCCGCCACAGAATAAAACATTTTAAAAGATAATTGCGACTTTTTATCTCGAGTTTACATCTCGCAATTCTGACTTTTTTTCTCAGAATTGTGAGATATAAAGTCAGAATTGCCTGAAATAAAGTTGCAATTGCGTGTTATAAAGAATTGTGAGATATAGAGTCAGAATTGCGTGATATAAAGTCGCAATTGCTTCTTATAAAGTCAGAATTGCAAGATATAAAATCAGAACTGCGTGAAATAAAGTCGCAATTGCTTATAAAGTCAGAACTGCAAGATATAGAGTCAGAATTGTGTGATATAAAGTCATAAAACGTGTTATAAAGTCAGAATTGCGAAATATAAAGTCAGAATTGTGTGAAATAAAGTCGCAATTGCTTATAAAGTCAGAACTGCAAGATATAAAGTCAGAATTGTGTGATATAAAGTCGCAATTGCTTATAAAGTCAGAACTGCCAGATATAGAGTCAGAATTGTGTGATATAAAGTCATAAAACGTGTTATAAAGTCAGAATTGCGAAATATAAAGTCAGAATTGTGTGAAATAAAGTCGCAATTGCTTATAAAGTCAGAACTACAAGATATAAAGTCAGAATTGTGTGATATAAAGTAGCAATTGCGTGTTATAAAGTCAGAATTGCGAAATATAAAGTCAGAATTGCGAAATATAAAGTCAGAATTGTGTGAAAAAGTTGCAATTGCTTCTTATGCTTCTTATAAAGTCTAAGTGAATTATTATTTAACCTTTACATTATTTGTTAACCCATGGTATTAATACTAACTACACAATAGTACGAGCTGAACTGTTGCTTCATTTATCCAATTTAAAAAAAGTGCTAATTTGGAATTCCACCATGGAAAAAGTGGGCCGGTCTTGGGCCTGAAACTCCCGGGCTGAAAAGTGGCCCCACTCCGGCCCTGTAGGTGTGTCTGCGTGCTGCGAGTGTATATGTGCAAGACGAGTGTTTATGCATGGAAGTTTATAAGTATGCGTGCGCCTATATGCAAGTTATTCACAAGCATTCATTACTAACATAATATGTATTGGTATGGATTTCATATTAGTGTGCACGAGTATTTCATATGTATTTTGAACATCCAATAAATGTATATGCCAGTAATTTATAATTGTATTGTGTTATGTATTGATAAGCGAAGTTTATCATACAATTGTCACTTTTCTCACGCTCTCACTACACATCCATTTTCTCACGCAACTTACCTAAATGTATATTCCTCATATCATACATAATATCGACCAATCAGTGTTTTTCAACCGCGCAAAGAAAACAAAACTCAGCGAATACTTGTCACACATTTATGAGCCATATACCTTTATAAACATTTAAGTGTGTACTTTTAAATGATCGGGTTCAAAACGAAAACAAATATTTTCTGTTTAAGTAATTTGTATAAAACCAACAAGATGTCCAGCTTCTCAAACGCTTGCTCATTAAAGATAATTTGGCCACGCCTACTCGCGCAAAAGAGATTCACATGCAAATCCCCACATGGAACGGGAATGCGCTCGTTACCTCAACAACAAAACACCAAAACACTTCACTTCACTTTTCGTCGAGTTTGAAAGACGCGCCAGAGCTTACATTGGATTTAGGCTACCTCAGAAGAAGAATAACACGATTTGAAGACCAGAAAGTTTTAAGGTAAGAAATGTTTCCATATTAGTTTGTTATTGTTGCATAAATGTCACATTGTAGTTGAACTGTTGCTAGACATATGGGGAATATTATAATATTTAGACCCGTGATTACTGTTAGGCCTACTGTGTTTGTGGATATCTGGTCAAACGTAGATATGTATGGTAAACATAATGTTTTATATTTGAGCTCGATCGCGTTTGAATGTATCAGATTTTGCAGCGCGATCGCGTTTGAATGTATAATTTGAAAATTTGAAAAGCAAAACACACCAAACGGCTTCATGTTTTTACTATTATCTCATTTCATATCATCATAACGAATGGAAACATTTGAAGTAACATGATAATCAATATATTTTTCTCTAGCTTGGTTGTTACTGAAATATTTTGGAAGATTTATACTGCTATCTATTGTTATTATTATTTTACCCAGCACTGCGCATAGCTTATGCCTACAAGGCACCACAAACCTGGTCTTCATTATATTATATAAACATGTGTGTGTGTGTGTGTGTGTGTGTGTGTGTGTGTATTTTGTGAATTTTAAAAAGCAATTTTAACCAGAAAAATCTAATATTTATTTCCAAAATCGTGCAGGCCTTTCTCTTGATATCAGTATGTTCACTTTTTTTTTCAGGGTCCAGATGCCACTGAGTCCTGCCGACTTCAACATTCACATGAGTCTCTGGAACATCAACATGGTAAAGTGACAATCAAACACCTTGAAAATGAAAGGTAATTACAATGTTTATAGGAATGGCACAAAGGTCTGTCTTTCAATAAGTGCTTTTTTGCCATTTGTTGTGTCTATTTGCATTATGTTGTGTAAATAAATCTAAACAATTTAAAAGCCATTCTTTTTTAAATCTCCTCATTTACAGTATTGTGCAAGGTTGCTCAGAATGATAGGGGCCCTGATAGCTCCTAATAGGGCCATTAGGGAGTGTCTTTGTCTTTCTCAGGTGAGAAAAGCCATACATATTAATGAGCTCTCGCATAAGGCTTATTCACACAAAACACGTCGTAAAAATTTTAAATCAATATATTGTCTTCTCTGAATGAGCAGTCAGGGTGATTTTCACATAGTTTTGCAGCAAATATTCTAGGCTATGTCATACAATTTTCAAAAGTCTTGTGAAGAAATAATCAGTAGGGGTTTCATGGCCTTATTTCAGTGAGAATTTTTTTTTGTATTTTCACAAACCACGCATAAATGTCATTATCTCAAAACTGCAAACTTTTACACACATGCTGCTGATATATTATTGTAGCAGAGTTTGTGCTGAATACAGTGTAATTAGACTTTAGCCATGAAAATGTCACAAGTAACAGAAATAACCAGAAATGTCAGAGCATGTCAGAACACCTCCAGGGCCCAGAAAACAGCTCAGACCCCAGAGGGTTAATATCCAAGATGAACTCGGATACCCGACATAAAACGGATCCAGAAGCAGAAGCTCGTCATTTACAGAAATAATAAACTGTTATCCATTATATCAGATCATAACTGTATATAGTGATCAACAGCTGTAATGAAAATGACTCTCGTCTCCGTTTCCTCACCTTGATGTGTTGAACTGTTTTCTCAATCTCTGCTTTCATTTCTTCATTGCGTTTAAGTTTCTCCTGTAAGGACTTCAGTGCTGTATTGAGCTCCTCCTAGAATTGAACAAAAATACATAAAACAGTGAAGAGAAGACAATACAGTGATATGATCATATAATGCAGTGAAAAAGTATTTGCCCCCATCCTGATTTCTTGTTTTTGTGTACATCTCATACTAAACTGATTCAGAAATTACAACCTGAGTAAACACAAAGTACAGTTTGTAAATGACAATGTTATTTATTGAAACAAAAAAGTTATCCAATACCAACTGGGCCGGCGTGAAAATGTATTTGCCCCCGTAGTTACTAATTCCTCAGATCTATGAAACTGCATTTATACTGTAGTCCAGCTGGACTAAACACATCCAGTCCTGATCACTGCAGTCCTGTTCAATCAGATCAACACTGAACACTGAAGCCTGATTGGTTCACGTCTGTACAGACAAACGGCTTTTCAGCCGCCAAACGGACCGGGCCGACTGCATATTTAAGTCGTGCTGAAAACTAATTTCATCAGAATTTTTTCACTTCGCTTTTCAGAACGATGAGCTTTGTAAAAATCAGCGCGTTTCAGAAAGGCGAGGCATAGAGGAGCAACAATAAAATTATTAAATATTACAATAATGACTTTTTTTTACCTAAAACCACGTAAGGTTATCGCATTAAACCAAATACACAGAATAATGTTCTTTTTAGAGCTGTCACATGACCTCTTTAAAGGAGCAAATTTGAGCAACATTTGTTGCAAAATGCCGTGCCACGAGTGTTGCAGGGCTGCAGCTTCCCTCATCAGGAGCGAGTGCCATGGTTTCATTTGGCAGCTCCGAGGAGGACTTTGATGACACTATGTCTCTGAAGCGGAGGACTGAGCAAACTCTGCCAATGACCCCCCGTAGATCAGTTGGACTTGGATAGGTCGGTCCTGCAGCCACATTATTCCTCCGTGAAGAACTGAATAAGTCATGGCGCGCTCCCTACTCCTCATGTGTCCACTATTCCTCTTTGTCTGCCTTCACCTTTGTTGATGACGCGAAGGAAAAAGGATACACCAAGCTTCCCCCATTGGGGGAGACCGTCGACGTGCATCTCTGCCCGTCCATAGCCCTCGGCTGGAAGACTAAAGCTGCCCATCCCTCTAGAGCCCAACTAGATCTGCCGTCAGAGCGGTCAGAGATTATGCAGCGAATGGTCAAGCTGGATCTGCCCCTCATACAATGGCGGTCCTTCAAGTCTAACAGGCCAACCTTCTCTGCATCATGGATGAAACTGGTCTTGACCCGGCGGCCTTCAATGAGCTGTGCAGCTGCAGCACGACCGACCTCTCCCTGAGTGTCACTAAGTGTACAGCCAAAGCGATTGGTCGTGTCATGGCCAGTTTGGTGGTCCTCGAGCAGCACCTTTGGATGAACCTGACGGTGTCAGAAATATTCAAACGGAGTTACTCGCTCCAGTTCTCTCGCAGGCCTCAGGAGTGTGACTAACACTTCAGTCTCGGACATGACTCAGGCTTTAACAGCCGCTTCTTCCTCGTTCCAGAGAGAGATGACAGCCTCAGGCTTACCCTCGATTTGAGATGTCTGAACCATATTCTGATAAGACGGCCGTTCAGAATGCTAACTTTGAAACAAATCCTCTTACAGATCTGATTGGTTTTTATCAGTGGATCTGAAGGACACATACTTTCATATCCAGATAGGACCTCATCACAGTTCTTAAAGGGATACTTCAGGATTTAGCATTAAGCTTTGTATCAGTAGAAAACCTGTAGTATTTTTGAATGACCATGCTTTCCTCCCTCATGTCCCCCTGAGAGGAGAGATTTATGTATTTTTAGTCTGGAAAAAATCCACAGATGACGCAAAAATCATAATTTTGCGTCATCGGAGGATTTTTAGGCCAGAGGCGAGAGAGTCCAGCCAGTAGGAGGCGCTGTCCCGTATGTCCTCAACCCGCCCATAGAGGGAGCTCACTCACAGAATGTACACATACTGTCAGCCGTCTTTCTTTGGAAGCTAAGCTAGCAGGCTCTTATTCTGTGGAGAAAGCTGAGTTACACCGTCAGTAGTAGGGGTTACCATTCTCTTTTTCCCGGACATGTCCGGCCATCGAGATCGACCAAAATGTCCGGGATTCGGCTTTTGCTTTCTGCGGTCACCATTCATTGTTTACATGCACACATTTTGTTTCAGTCTAACTGAATTCATTGCGATTGGTGAATCTGAATGTAGTGTTTACGTGAACGCTAAACAAGTGATCGGTTGATGTGTGTTTTAGCATTGCTAAGAAAATTCCCGCTCCTCCGTGAGAGATACGAGACCAGTGTATCTCAGTAATCACGCCACCGGCCTCGCGCCGTTCTCCCACGGCCCTCAGCCTCGTCCTGCTCGCCACAGTAAACATGATGAGTGGCGACTGTAGAACGCAAAAGCCGAATCCCGGACATTTTGTGCGATTTCAAAAACTCGTCACGGAGACTCACTAGTAGCTTAGCTTTGTTGTTGATAACTGCTGTGCTCTCTAACCGGTGGGCGTGGCTTGGGAGTGGCCTCGTAGGGCAGCGAAGCAAGTGCATTCTGGGAGTTGTTGTCTTTCATCCACATGAGCCAAAAATACATTTTCTGGCTTTTCTCAGTCTAGAAAGCTCCAAATTCAAACATAATTTCACATTTCTACTACATAAATGACCCAATTTAAATACACATTCATCTTTCCAGAGGTGAAGTATCCCTTTAAGATTCACATTCAAAGGGGTGGCTTACCAACCTACAGTCCTACCATTCTGACTGTCTCTTGCTTTGTGCACTTTTATGATATTCGTGGATGCGGCCCTCTCCCCCTGAGACAGATGGGAGTTCGCATCCTGAATAACCTCAATGATTGGCTGTTTTTGGCCTAATCAAAGGCCTAATCGCACAAAGATCTTTGCTCCTCACAACGGCCGACCTTCGGCATCTTCGGTATAAACAGTATCGAAAGGGAATGTTCCAGTTACTAACGTAACCCTGTTTCCCTGAGATAACAGGAATGAGTATTGTCTAGACCAGTGGTTCCCAACCTTTTTTAACTCGCGGCCCACACAGCCAAACACATATGTTTCCGCGGCCCACTGCAAAAGAATTTAAACGATCCCGCTTTTTGTGTCGGGTTAACTAAGTACTCGGAAGCAAGGCTGTTAATTGTCTTTATTGAATAAACTGGTAATGTATTGAATAAACAGAAAATATACATAACGGATCAGCAAGCCCCCACAGGCTCGGGTTGACATTTCGAAAACGGGAAAACCAAATCCAGGCAGAGGTCGGCAGCGGGTAGAACGTCAGCGAGCCGAAGAGCCGTCAGAGGGAACAGGCAGAACTGGGTTGAAACGAGCAGTCAAAACCGGCAGAGAAATGGAGCACTGGACAAAGCAAGACTAGAGTCAGACTCGAGTGACAAGCGCAAATCGAGAGCAGGCAAAAAAAAAAAAAAAAAAAAAAAAAAAAGACACATTAAAGGGAAACGGAACTGCAATATGTAAATCAATTTAAAACAACAACCATGAAACAAATTTAGCTAAATGGATAACATGCACACAAAAAAAAATCTCAACTTGTTTACAAGACAATTAGAAATGAAACTATAAACAAAAATCTTTGTCACTCACCTAATGCGAAGGTTGGTGTTGTTTCGCATTTACTAAGCGCTGTATGTCGGGCTGAAGGGAAGAAAGTTGCAAGCGGAGATCAGGCTCGACGTTAAGCTTATTCCGGTATTTTGTCTTGAGTGCCACCAATGCAGAAAATCCTGCTTCACATAAGTATGTTGTCGGAAATGGCATCAAAAACTTAAGAGCTTTGTCAGAAAGATCAGGATACTCGGAGAATGTATGAATCCAGAAATCCGTCAATGTTTTTTGAGAAAACGTCAATTTTAAAGCACTGTCACAAGACATGTCAATGAGGCTGTCGTGCTCTTTTGCACTTAAACTTGTGACGGCTCCCTCACACAAGTTTGCAAAAGGATTTTCCATCCAGGCAATCTGAGCATCTGGAGATGGAAAGTAGTCACGCAACTGGCTCTTCAGTCCTTGGAGATGCTCCTCAATCAGCTTTTTAACCAAGGTGGGTAGGCTCATGGCTTCTTCTGTCAAAAGATGTGACAAATTTTCAAACGATTCAGAGTTTGATTTGCGAATTCGTCCGGCCCAAATGTCCAGTTTCTTTATTGTGGCTTCAATTTTATTTTGGACTTGAAACGCTGTCACTGATTTGCCCTGAAGACTCAAGTTCACACCATTTAGGTGATTGAAAATATCAGAAAGGTAGGACAATTTTGCAAGCCACTCGAAATCACAGAGTCGGTCTGAAAGGGGAAATTTTGAGTCAGATAAAAAAATCTGTGCTTCGTTGCGTAATTCAAATAGACGAGTAAGCACCCTGCCTCGTGAAAGCCATCGTACCTCAGTGTGTAACAGAAGCTGAACATGGTCACTTCCCATTTCTTCACAGAGTAGTCGAAACAGACGTGACTGAAGGGGCCTAGTCTTTATGAAATTGACGATTTTAACAGCCTCATCCAAGACGCATCTGAGATCTGTGGGCATCTTTTTGGTAGCTAGCGCCTCCCGATGTAAACTGCAGTGGACAGAGCTCATGAGCGGCGCAGCTGTTTTTACGCGCGCAACGACTCCGTTGCGATGTCCCACCATGGCTCTTGCTCCATCTGTGCTCAGACCCACGCATTTAGACCAGTCTATTCCATTTGAAACAATGAACGCATTCAAAATATCAAATATGGCTTGGGCAGTTGATTGCGCCGGCAGTGGCTTACAGAAAAGGAAATCTTCCTGTAATTCTCCATTATGTACATACCGTACAAAGGCAAGGAGGTTGGAAAGGTTTGCTATATCGGTTGATTCATCCAACTGTAGGGCATAAAAGGGACTCTCTCGAATGTTTTTGACCAACTTCTGAGTTATATCATCTGCCATTTCATTTATTCTTCTTTCGACTGTATTATCTGAAAGTGAAATCAGATTTAACTGCTTGCGGGCCTTTTCTCCACACATCACGCCAACCATTTCTTTCGCAGCAGGTAAAATCAAAGTTTCACCAATTGTGTGCGGTTTTCCAGCCTTTGCAATGAGCTCCACTGCTTTACTGTTGTCGTTGCCAGAAAACGCTGTTTCAAGAGTTTTTTTCCTGCTTTGGTACTCTTTAAGTTTGCTCTCAAAAAATTCTATAGGCTTGGATGCATATTCACTATGCTTTGTTTCCAAGTGCCGGCGTAGTTTGATTGGTTTTAAAGCTTCATTTGACAGTATTTCTGAGCACACAACACAGAGCGGTAGCTGCTCGTTCTCTGTTCCAACATATGTGAAACCCAGCGCTAGGTAGTCGCTACTATATTTTCTTCGTTTAGGTTTATTTTGAGGCTTTTCAGTGTCAGGCTTACTTGTTGCTGAAGAAACGTCTGTATTTTTTCTTTTCAGCGATCCTGTTGTCAACCATTTATCCATTTTTAAATCTGCTTCAGCATGTATGAATCAAAACTATTTTAGATAGTCTAAGTTGGCGGGTTGTTAGTAAACCAATCAGCGAGCTCGAATAGTGAACGCATAGTAACAGTTTATTATTTAATTTCTCATTATTTAATTATATATGAAATTATGATTTATTAGATTTTTGACTAGACATTTTTTTATTATATTAACAATATTACAATTTCTATTAATAATAATTGGCGGCCCCCCTGCAATAGTGGGCCGCGGCCCACAGGTTGAAAACCACTGGTCTAGACTCTAGTTTGTCTTGCTGCTGTACACAAGTCGACGCTGTCGCTCATCAGTAGAAAAATTCAGACGAAAATGGCTTTCGGTGTGACTTGAATAGGCAGTCGGTCCTGTTTTTGCGGACTGAAAAGCCATTTGTTTGTGCAGGTGCAGAGACGTGAACCAATCAGGCTTCAGTATTCAGGGAAAAACTAAGTTTTCCTCATACGTCAGTTACTGATGCAGTGCTCATGATCTCAGGGAACTGAGGATACGTTAGTAACCAGATCAATCTGTGTTTATGACTCGTCTTTACATGTGAACCAAGAAACATTTGTCTTACCTTATGTGATGAAACCACTTCACTGATGGGTCTGACTGTGTGATTGACGTGTTTCTGTGAAGTAAAGCACACGATACACACAGGCTGTTTGTCCTCCAGACAGAAGAGTTTGAGTTTCTCACTGTGTAAACTGCAGATCTCCTCAGACCCGGATGAACGCCTCTCATTTCTCTCCTTCAGGAACGACTCACACAAGTTTTTTAACACAAGACTAACTGGAGGATCAGGTCTTGAGGATCTTCTCCTGCAGACAGGACACTCCCGAGATCCCTTGGTTCTCCAGAACTGTTGAAGACACTCTTTACAGAAACTGTGACTACAGGATAAAAGAACAGGAGCCTTGAAGATTTCACAGCACACAGGACAAGAAAGCTCTTCTGCAGAGACATTTAGTGAAGCCATTTTCACTGTTTGAGCTCCAGCAAACTAAACTTTACTTTCACTTTCTGAACGACGGTTTAAAAAACAAATCACCATGAGAATCACAAAGATCAGAAACAAACTTCTCAAATTCCTCTAAAGTTTTCTCCTTCGTACTCCACCGATCACTGATTCTTTATTGCTTTTGTTGAGACAAAGTCCATATGGCAGAAAAGAGAAATAACAAGTCCTCCTCTTCCTGGTTAGTGTTGTAAGAGGTGGAGCTTCTGATCAAGGTGTGTTGAAACAGGTCAAAGAACAACATCAGTGTCCTGTACCATGATGAACAAACTCAGGGTTACAGGATGAGTTGACAAAACCAAACCAATCCAAACCAATCCAGCCTGGCTTAGCTGGTACCATGATGCTGTTCATCAACATGCTCTGTCAGCTCAGGCTTTGATCCCGAGTTTAGGAGTTTAGGAGTGACATCAGTAGCGAACAGCCAATCACAGGCTGAGAAAGAGGGAAACTGAGGTTCATTTCTCATGAGAGAAGCAGCGCGATTCACTACAGAATATTAAGAAATCGAAAAATATAACGAATTTAAACAAATTTACACAACAAGAAGAAAATAGCTGTCTATGAAAGAGGACAACTAAAAGAAAAAGTCTTGCTATATCAGTGCAAGTAGAAGTTGTGAAGTTAGTTTATACAGTTTATAAAGGTATAGAGAGAATTGAACATTTAAGCTCATTTTATAGCTTTATCTATTGATTATAAAGCGTATTTATATTACCTTTATATATGTATTCAATCAAACTGTGCGTAATAATAATTGATAAACTAAAATGGTACATGTGTGATCGATTAAGGGTACAATAATTACATAAATAATATCCAAATCATACAAAGTTATGATTCTAAATAAGCATTACTAAAAGCCGGACGATTTTGTCTTTAAAAGTCATTTGCTGTGTAGTGATCTTAGCGTGTGTAAGGCTGCAGGAACTGATTTTCCTAATACAACAAAGCTCACCCTGCAATAAAGCCATAAAACGCACCCTGGATAGGAGATGGCAAAGACAGAGCACAGACATTGCCCTGTCCAAACTTATCTCCTTGTCCCCTTGTGTGACTTCAACTCATCCCCCTCTCCCTCCTCAAGTCACCAAAAGTTCATTAAGAATGTCTATATATCACATATGATGTATCATTTGAATCTATTGTTGTTTCCTTTTCATGTTTGGTGTCATTTTAAGTGTCTCAGTGCGATTGGTAAAATGGTCTTAATTTCATTGCAGTCATTGGTTTAATGAAAAAGACTGAGAACTCAGGAGAATCCTGTTCTCCTCTCTGGGTGAGATCTCTTCCAGATATCTCCCGAAACCAGGTGCTACCCCCCTGGGGTGAATGGATTGACCCAAACAACTCTAAACAACATTTGTATAACCCCTTTTGTTCTGGTGTGGGTATTTAAGGGTAGGTGACAGAGCAGTCTTTTGGACCCTTTAACCAGGATCATCCCCCATACAGTGCTGTTCCTGTTGGAAAACACTCACACACCACTGTGTGTCTCTGTCAGGAATGCATTGCTTACTTTTTTATATTTTTACCTGACAAATAAATGTTACATCTTGATTTATTCTGAAGTTTTCTGAAATCATTATTTTAGTAGACTATGAGGAGGCTGGCGCTCCCGCAGCTCTGTGTCCAGGATAGGTCAAACTAAAGGCACATATGAACGGAGCAGTAGCACGTCATCTAAAGACCTTTTGATTTCCGTCTATCACTGACTTGGCGAGTTGTACGGAAATGGCTAAATAAACTACACTTTTCTGTATGAGTGAGCAGTTGCAACCGACTTAAGAGGTATTAGCCAACCCTACATCCTCTGACCAAGATCAGACTGGCGAGGCTGTGTCCGAAAGATCCACGTAAACCTGTGGCGTGTGACTCTGTGTATCGGCATCGGGTCCCTTAATGAATTAATAACAGAAAGTAAGGGATGCTCAGAATAATCAAAGATCTAAATTAACTCATAATCAATATTTATGATTATTTTCTAATCAGAAACACAATTTAAATTTGATTATCATTTGAAATTGGAGTCAGATTAAGCGTAGAGCTAAAATAATACTTAAACTAAATTCAAATAAATGAAGTGAACTTCACTGGAGCGCTGAAAAGACATACACGCATTTTACCTTCGCCAGGCCGTTGGATTCCTTCATTGGGCCGACGGATGGTCCTTACAAGTGGAAACAAGTGGAGTGACTTTATCGCATCCGACACGCTGACCTGAACCGGCTTCATATACAAGCCCCTGGACTATACCTGTCCTGTGTGGAGTTTTGCTATCTCCTGTTCTGTGCCATGCTTTGTAGTCCTTTGTAGTTTTTCTTGTTGATTAGTTCATGATTGTTCCCAGGTGTTTCTTGTTCGCCAATCTCCCCTTGAGTGTAAATATACCCCAGTGTTTCTCATGTTGTTGGTCTGAGGGTTGCTCCATAAAACAAGATTAGAATACAAGCCAGGCTTATTTTGGTTAGTCAGACTTATCGTCGGTTGATTCTGTTTCATAAAGCAAACTTAAAATAGTTTGAACTCAGTTACTCTGGCAACTTATGCTGGGAAACTAGCCTGGTCCAGGGCAGGCTAACTGTCAGGCTAAGCCTCATCTGTTACACAGATCCTCTAACACTGACCAATAGGAACACAATGACTGACACTCTCTCATACCATTATTAGACTTTATTAACCATTATCAGTCCAAAAATAAATATACAGTAAAGAAAATCAACTTAAAATAGGCTACAATGATAAATGAGACAATATAGACCAAACATGTTAAACTGTTTATGAAATGTTTGTTAACATTGTTTTATATATATATATATATATATATATATATATATATATATATATATATATATATATATATATGTATGTATGAAGAGTTCAGATCTCTAAGTTCAGATCTCTATGAAGAGTTCAGAAGCCTCTAAGTGCCATCTGAAATTTTCTTCTAGAATGATCATTTTTTTCAAGCTCGTATATTTAAGTTAAATAATTTCACTTAAATGGCAATGCAAATTACCTATTAATTGTCATTTAAGTGAAATTACTGAACTTAAATATACAAGCTTTATAAAAAGATCATTCTAGAAGAAAATTTCAGATGGCACTTAGAGGCTTTTGCATCTGAACTCATATATATAATATAATATATATTATATACACAATATTATCCAGGTTTTATTTTTGTTTTGTGCCCAAGATTTAATTAGATAGTTTTAAAGATTTATGAATACATTTCTCTCTGGTTTTATTTGGCAGCTATAGTACATTTTTATGGTTATTATTATTAGAAATCATTCTAATATTCTGTGATGAATAAAAGGTTAAAAAGAACTGCATTTATTAAAAAAAATAATATAAATCTTCTTTACTATCACTTTTTATCAATTTAACACATCCTTGCTGAATAAAAGTATTGATTATTTCAAAAAAAGAAAAATTAACATCCATTGCACAAAAGATGGAAGAAGGTTCTTTAGACTATTAAAATGTTTTTGTTTTTACGCTAAGAAGAAAAACATGGTTCTTCTTATAACTGTTCACTTAAAGGTTCTTTGGGGAATCCTGAATAGTTCTTCTATGGCATAACTGTAAAAAAAAAAAACCTTTCGCAACCTTTACTTTTAAAGGAGAACTCCGGTCAATTTTAACATTGAGCTCATGTTTTTGTAAATCTGGAGTGCTGTCAATACAGAGAACAACAACAAAAATCGGTGTTGCCTACACCGTGTTATCCTCTTTTTAAAATTTGCACCCTGTTGACTTAAATGGGGCAAGTTTTAAACCTGCTTTAAGCCTTTTAACATCCTTGATGTGTCATTACCATAGACAGTAAAAGAAATGGACTCAATTGAGACAAGTGAAGCCCATTTTTAGCGATTTTTTAGCACTTCCGTTCCTGACGCGCAGACTCAAACCGACTCAAACTAAGCTTGATGACGTGAGCAACCTGTCTGACAGATGTATATCTTCTAGTAGCTGTGCGTGCAAACTGCCAACGTTAATCTTGCAGAGACGGCGAGCTTGAGCAAAGAGAGCTTCTTTGGCGTGAGTGAGCAGGAGTAAGTATTCTGATGAATTATTTTGTATAGTATTTATTTTAAAATGTAACGCCAGGGCTTCTCCCTTGACATCCCCCCGATTGCGCGCAAGCTTCTCCTCCTGTTCATACGGTAATTTCTCTATGGTGCGACAGAGAGTCGAGTGGTTATGACGCAATCGTTAGCCTTTTACAAAAACTGCTTCTATGGGGCCATAATGTAACATAGAAGGTAATGGAGCCCTTTATACATTGTCGTGTTTCTTTAGAAATAAATAATAAACAAATGGAGTCTTTAAACGCCTCAGATGTAAAGTTATTCGCTGTCAAAGTGATGCCAAAATGAATGGGAGTCAATGGAGTGCTAACGTAAGTGAAGTTCTGCTACAAGATGGCAGCACGCGGCCGGCTTCAACTTCCGGTCGATGGATTACCCGCCTGGGGTCATTACAAGTGCCCAGATCATGTGAGTGATTCCTTCAGAGTGAACGCGAGTGAATCTGACTGCAGTAGATGTGAAAGATATGAATAAAAGTGATGTTAATTCAGCCAGTGCTCATACCTTTATTTACATCCTGTTTTCGGTCGAAGTCCACAGTAGTCGATTGTTGAGTTCACGCGCGTGATCATAGGTAACTAAGCAACTCGACAATCGATTACTATGGACTTCGACCGAAAACAGGATGTAAATACAGGTATGAGCGCTGGCTGAAATAACTTCATTTTTATTCATATCTTTCACATCTACTGCAGTCAGATTCACCCGTGTTCACGCTGAAGGAATCACTCACATTGGCTGGGCACTTGTAATGACACATCAAGGATGTTAAGAGGCTTAAAGCAGATTTAAAACTTGCCCCATTGAAGTCAACAGGGTGCAAATTTTAAAAAGAGGATAACACGGTGTAGGCAACACCGATTTTTGTCGTTGTTCTCTGTACTGACAGCACTCCAAATTTACAAAAACATGAGTTCTCCTTTAACATCCATTGCACAAAAGATGGAAGAAGGTTCTTTAGACTATTAAAATGTTTTGTTTTTATGCTAAGAAAAACATTGTTCTTCTTATAACTGTTCACTTAAAGGTTCTTTGGGGAATCCTGAATGGTTCTTCTATGGCATCACTGTAAAAAACCCTTTCGCAAACTTTACTTTGAAGAATATCAGTTTTCAGAGTTGCACTGACATGCATTTCAATTTATTAAGAACAAAAATGAGCTCAAGCGAAATTTTACAGAAGTTTTCTGTAGTGTCTTATACAAAAATATTCAGTGAATATGTATCATTCTGTCAATGTCTTTACTCTGACACACAGGCTGAGCTTAAACACTGCAGTGGCCAATGTTATCGGTAACTGGTGTTCGGCCATCATGATGTTGATTTCCAGAAGCGTCTCACAGGATCTGTGTGTGAGTCTATTGAAAATACATTTAAATGCATTTAAAAGAGCACTTAAAGCATGTTATAACACTCATATTTAGGGGGATTTTTTTTTAAATATAGGGGTACAAAACATCAAAGCTTGTGACACACATCACCATGGAGATTACTCATCATTTTAACAAGATGTCATGTTGTGTTTAGCTGTATGATGCCTTCCCGGGTATAATGAAGCGGTTGCCAGGACCTCATCAGACAATAATCTCAAACTAGTGCTGGATATCAGTCATGTGATCATCACGGCCCAATCACAGCCAGCGTACTGATACTCAGATCAACAGCTCTCTTACTCATGAGATATGGATTAAATATTGGAGACATGATGACAGCAGGAAGATCCAGATCTACAGGAGTGACGTTTACTGACTATTGACCGGTAAGATCCTCAGATAGGGAAAACACCGGAAGAATGGAAAGAGTGTGTGAGTGAAGGTGGTTGTGAATGTGTGTAGATGTGTGTTAGTTACAGGATCAGAGAACGACACCGTTCCTCCGTCATAGTCCAGATTCACTCTCACACGATCAAGCTTCTGTTCAACACGAAAACCAGAACCCGAAGACACTCGGTACCACACACTCCAGACATCAGTGTTGAAGAAACCCCCTCCCTTCCTCTGGTTTGATGCTGTAGTTACTCCAAGACTCCAGCGTTCACTCTCTGTAACCTCCACATCCCAGCAGTGTGTTCCTGAGTTAAAGCCCTCTGAACCCAGAACACAGAGACAACAGTCAAATCTCTCTGGATTATCAGGAAGAGTTTGATTGTTCCCGCTGTCTCTCACACTGGTCAGATCATCAGACACGACGAGACGTGGATTCGCAGTGTTTGGGTCCAGAATCACAGGAGCTGATGAGACACAATCAACAGAAGCTTTTATTCTGATCTTCATATAATGATCGAGAGTAAACCCAAAACAGATTATTATGAATTATGACACTCGTCCTGTTGATCACACACACTTTCTTCTGATCACTGTCAATGCTGTTATTAGTTTCACACTCGCTTTATCATCAGCGTTTAACGGCATCAACTACAAATGATTTGTTGTCGACTTCCTGTTGATTTGACTTGACTTCCTGTTGTCGAATGCGCATGCGTCGCGTCTGAACGCGTTGTTGTCTTTGGAGCTCCATTGATTTGATTTATAATTCTTGATTTTACTCTTTAAACTTACTTACAACAAACATTTTCTACTTTTCCTCACTGAGAAGCACTACTGCTCAAACCTCATAGTTACAACGCGGACTGTTGAGCAGACGCGTCTCAAGCCTATTAGTGATCCAACGCTGGATACTCTTATAGGTTACTCCCGGGGATCACGGCTGAACGCGTCTTCTCAACACTCACTTACAAACATTTTTTCGCCTATCGTGCGTCTACTCTACACCCGTACCACTAAAAAGACGGATTATATCCAAGATTTCAGTCATAAATTAGTATTAATATTGATAGCATCACTGGTAGTGTTGTTCCTAACTTACTGTCCATCTGTTAAAATGGCGAATATATCAGATGTAAGTAGTCTACCTTTTGGTGCAGGTGAGGACACATTTGAGCTGCACGCGGTGCAGTCTGAGCTGGAAGCTGTTGAGAAACAGATCCACGACCTTTTAGTGAGACAAGCCGAGCTAATAGACCGGCGGTTAGCTCTTGAAACATCACGCGCCGATGCTCACAAATCAGTGATTAACGTTACTAACCCGCTGACTCCGACCTCGTCTACTCCGTGCGTTACTCAGCATCGGTCACGAGCGTCGAGGTCGCGATCAGCCATGGTCTCGTTCACTCCGGCTCCAACACGCCACCACGAAGCCTGGATATTTCCGCAGCGGAAGACGCGAGTCAGGTCTAGACCAAGACCCTCTTCGACCCTCCCGGTTTTCGAGTTATCCACACAAAACCGCTTCTCCCCTCTTCGCGAAACAGAACGCGATGCTGTGATCATCGGTGATTCCATCGTGCGACACGTACACGCTACATTAGGTAAAAATAAGGTGCACAGTCACTGCTTTGCTGGTGCTCGTGTTTCTGAAATCGCTGCTCACGTTCCCGAAATTCTGAACGATAACGAGCGCGTCGGAACTTTGGTATTGCACGCAGGAGTGAACGACATCAGGCTGCGCCAGACGGAAGTTCTGAAGAAAGACTTCAGGAATCTGATCGATACGGTACGCAGCACATCGCCTGAAATAACGATCATTGTGTCAGGACCGCTTCCCACGTACCGACTAGGTCATGACAAGTTTAGTAGATTATTCGCGCTAAATGAATGGCTAACGTCATGGTGCAATGAGCAGAAACTGCTCTTTGTAAATAACTGGAATCTGTTTTGGGAGCGTCCTAGGCTTTTCCGTGCTGATGGCTTACACCCAAGCAGATTCGGATCGGATCTTCTGTCAGATAACATCTCCAAAATATTAAATACCATTTGACTAGTAACCAAAAGTCCAAATCATAGTCTCTGCTGCACCAAATTAACTGATATAAATACTAGTGTAGAACATTGCATAGAAACTGTGTCTATTCCTCGTTTAGTGAGATCAAATAATAAATCTACTGCAGGATCTAGGAAAAATTTAGTTGTTATTAAAACAGAAAATGTTGCTATTAGTAAACAAAAACAATTTCTAAAGCTAGGTCTTCTAAACATTAGATCACTCACACCTAAGGCAGTTATTGTAAATTAAATAGTCACAGATAATAGCATCGATGTACTTTGCCTTACTGAAACCTGGCTTAAACCAAATGATTATTTCGGTCTCAATGAGTCTACTCCAGCAGGATACTCCTATAAGCACGAGCCCCGTCTGATTGGTCGTGGCGGTGGTATTGCAACAATCTATATTGATTTTCTTAGTGTTACTCAGAAAACGGGTTATAAGTTTATTTCGTTTGAAGTACTTGTACTAAATGTTACGCTCTTAGATGTTAGAAAAACATCCATATTAGCTCTAGCCTTGGCTACCGTATATAGACCGCCTGGGCCTTACGCTGATTTCCTAAAAGAATTTGCAGATTTTCTCTCAGATCTATTGGTCAATGTCGATAAAGTATTAATTGTTGGAGATTTTAACATACACGTAGATAATCAAAATGATACGTTAGGGGCTGCGTTTATAGATTTATTAAACCTTTGGGGTTAAGCAAAACGTCACCGGACCAACTCAACGTTTTAATCATACACTCGATTTAATTATATCACATGGAACCGATCCAACCGATATAGATATCATTCCACAAAGTGATGATGTAACTGACCATTACATGGTAACTTGCATATTACGTACCCGGTAATATATCATGCTGCGCCGCGTTATCAATTAGGCAGAACAATCCTTCCATCCACCATAGATTTTTTTTTAAATTGCTTATCGGATCTGTCTCAGCTGCTGCCTGAACCTAAACAAACAGATGAACTAGAAGAACTAACTAGCACTATGAGCACCATTCTCTCTGGAAAATTGGATATTGTTGCACCCATTAGATTAAAAAAGGTCAGAGAGAAAAGTAAAGCACCATGGTACAATAATACTACGCGTGTTCTAAAGAGAGAAACCCGTAATTTAGAGCGTAAATGGAAACAAACTAATTTAGAGGTCTTTAGAATCGCATGGAAAGACAGTATGTCACGTTATAAAAAGGCCCTAAAAGCGGCCAGGGCTGAGCATCTCCGCAAACTAATAGAAAATAACCAAAACAATCCTAGGTTTTTATTTAACACCGTGGCTAGACTAACAAATAAACAGATGTCTCCTGAACAAAATATTCCGTTACAGTTTAGTAGTAATGATTTCATGAATTTTTTCACTGAGAAAATAGAAAACATCAGATCCACAATTGTAAACGTTCAATCCTCAATCGCGCCTTATAACTCAGCCTCAATTTTCCCCCCGCAAGAACAATTACAGTGCTTTACAACTATAGAACAAAAAGAGTTAAATAAACTTATCACTTCCTCTAAAACAACAACATGTTTATTAGATGCCATACCAACTAAACTACTGAAAGAAGTGTTACCTGTAGTGGAAGAGCCTCTCCTCAATATTATTAACTCGTCTTTATCTTTAGGTCATGTTCCAAGAACATTTAAACTGGCAGTTATAAAACCTCTTATTAAGAAACCACAATTAGACCCAAATAACCTAGCAAATTATAGACCCATTTCAAATCTTCCTTTTATGTCCAAAATACTAGAAAAAGTTGTGTCTGCCCAACTAGGCTCTTTCTTACAAGAAAATGACATCTATGAAAAGTTTCAGTCTGGATTCAGGCCGCATCATAGCACTGAAACTGCGCTCGTTAAAATCACAAATGATTTACTCTTAGCTTCTGACCAAGGCTGTATCTCAATATTAGTTTTACTTGATCTTAGTGCTGCGTTCGATACTATAGATCACACAATACTCTTAGATCGACTACAAAATTATACCGGTGTTCAAGGACAAGCATTAAGCTGGTTCAGATCATACTTATCTGACCGATACCATTTTGTCTATTTAAATGGAGAAAAATCGATCATAACTCCAGTAAACTATGGAGTGCCGCAGGGATCTGTGTTGGGCCCTCTGTTATTCTCAATATATATGCTGCCACTTGGAAATATTATAAGGAAACATGGAATTAGTTTCCATTGTTATGCTGATGACACTCAAATCTATATTTCATCACGGCCGGATGAAAACGCTAAATTATCCAAATTGACAGAGTGTGTTAAAGATATAAAAGATTGGATGACGAGCAATTTTCTTTTATTAAATCCAGACAAGACAGAGGTAATACTTATCGGTTCAAAAAACCGCCCACAAAACCTCTTACAATACAACTTTAACATAGTAGGGTGTCCTGTTACTTTATCCTCTACAGTAAAAGACCTGGGTGTTATATTAGATTGTAACCTGTCTTTTGAAAATCATATTTCATATGTTACAAGAAAAGCCTTTTTCCACCTTAGAAACATTGCTAAGCTACGTAATATGCTATCTGTTTCTGATGCAGAAAAGTTAGTTCATGCATTCATGACCTCGAGACTAGATTACTGTAATGCTTTATTAGCCGGTTGTCCTGCATCCTCAATAAACAAGCTACAGTTAGTCCAAAATGCCGCCGCTAGAGTTCTTACTAGATCAAGAAAATTTGACCATATAACACCAATTTTATCATCACTACATTGGTTACCTATAAAGTCCCGTATTAATTACAAGGTATTGCTATTGACTTATAAAGCCCTAAACGGCTTAGCTCCAGTTTAACGGATCTTCTATCGCCCTATAATCCATCGCGCTCTTTAAGATCACTAAATTCGAGGCTTCTGGTCATACCTAGGATATCCAGATCCACCAAAGGAGGGAGAGCATTTTCACATTTAGCTCCAAAACTCTGGAATAGCCTTCCTGATACTGTTCGTTGCTCAGACTCGCTCTCCCAGTTTAAAACTAGATTAAAGACGCATCTCTTCAGCCAGGCATTCATATAATATTTTTAATCTTACAGTTAAATCCGGTCTCTACTTCATAAACGCCAGAGGAGAACTGGCCCCCGACTGAGCCTGGGTTCTCCCAAGGTTTTTTTTCTCCATTAGGTCACCTGATGGAGTTTTTCGGTTCCTTGCCACTGTTGCCTTTGGCTTGCTCAGTTACTTAATACTTAATTTAATTAATCAATCAACAATACTATTGATCAGCATTACCAAACATGGATGTTTTACACTAGAAACAAACACTGATGTACTATTTTATTTAATACTGTGAAGCTGCTTTGATACAATCTGTATTGTGAAAAGCGCTATATAAATAAAGTTGACTTGACTTGACTTGACAAACATTAAATATGAGATTCAGACATTTGTGTCTATCAAGAGAAACTGATCCTTTGGGAAAGTTAAATAACAATAAATCACTGAGATCTGTTGAGATTTCTGCTGTAGATGAAGAACTGTAAGTGTGTGTCTGATCTTCAGCATTTGATCATCTTCATTTTACTGGCTCTTATAGTCTGTGTTTTGTTTTAAATTAGTTTATTATGACTGTCTGTTGTGTTTGACTTACAATCATGAATCACCTTTAACACTTCCTAGCCACGCCCTAGCAACCATTGTCGAGCTCCCTAGCAACCCAACTCCAAAGAGGGATATCTTCTAATCTGAATGTCATAGAGGAGTTGCGGTTGGTTTATATCATTCATACTTACAAGCAGCCTTTGAAGTAACATGACTGGCAGTTGCCAAGCCACTCCCTAGCAACTAAACAGAATACCCTAGCAACTATTCAGCAAGACCTATATCTCTGCTACAGAACATCATAGAGACATGGTGGTTGGCTCCTTTGACTAATGCTAGCAAACAGGACTTCCATCATGCTTCACATGCTAGCAGAATAGCTACATGCTAATAGCGATTAACTAAGTGTTGCAATATGTCAATAATGCTAACTAAAACGCAGTAGCAGCATTCTAATCATGTTAGCACCATGTTAACATGTTAATCATGCTAGCATCATGTTAATCATATTAGCATCTTGTTAAAACATGCAAGCAACATTGTGATTGTGTTAGCCTCATGCTAGCAACATGCTAATCTTGTTAAAATTTGGTTAAAAGCATGTTTGCAAAATACTAATCATGTTAGCATCATGCTAAGAACATACTAATCATGTTAACAACATGATAAATGTGTTAGCATCATGTTAGCAAAATGCTAATTGTGTTAGATCTATCTATCTATCTATCTATCTATCTATCTATCTATCTATCTATCTATCTATCACTTTTGTGGATGTAGTCCTGCCTCTTCTTCCAGACTCTGAACGGCAGGTTGCCCAAGTATCGCGGCACATGAATCAAAGCTCCAGAAGCCTTCTGTGGATCCGGCTGTGAGCTCTGGACTCTGGAAGAACATTCAGGAGTCAGAACTGCAGTGGCTTTGGATCAGAACCAGAGAGACCAGAGACAGGAGCAGATCACTCACCTTTCCATTGAGCCTGGAAACTCCTGCAGAACAAACACACCATTTATCATCAAGAACTCAATCAATCATCAATCAATCAACCAATGATCTGAAATCAGACCTTCAGAAAGCAGACGTCATTGGCCTTCATCATCTCCTCCATGTCTTTGATTGTGTGTGAAAGAGCTGAGATGTGTCTGTTCATCTCATCCAGCTTCTCCTTCATCCTCTGCATCTTCTGCTCCTCTTCCTCCCTCAGTGCAGTGACTGTAGCTTCTTCTTCATCTCTGAGAAACTGATGAAGCTTCTCAAACTGCTGTTTAATCTGACGCTCTGTGTGCTCAGCTTGAGACTGAAATCACATCACATTCACTTCAATCATCTCAATCAACACACATCATTAATATCCAAGATAAACTCGGATACCCGACATAAAACGGATCCAGAAGCAGAAGCTCGTCATTTACAGAAATAATAAATTGTTATCCATTATTTCAGATCATAACTGTATATAGTGATCCAACAGCTGTAATGAAAATGGCTCTTGTCTCTGTTTCCTCACCTTGATGTGTCGAACTGTTTTCTCAATCTCTGCTTTCATTTCTTCATTGTGTTGAAGTTTCTCCTGTAAGGACTTCAGTGCTGTATTGAGCTTCTCCTAGAATTGAACAAAAATACATAAAACTCCAGATTACAGTGAAGAGAAGACAATACAGTGACGATCATATTGAAGGGTTAAAATTTAAGAATCTATTTCAGATATGCTTCCTTACATAACATCACAGTGAAGAATACTTATTTTAGCTTTTAAGGTTGAGATCTCAGCAAAGTTGTAATTCCTGTTTTCTTTAATGGCTCTTCGAGCCCCAGTTTCACTCAGACTGATGGGATTAGCACACGAATGATTCACTGAGAATCTCACCTTTTGTTACCTTAACCTGCATACTCATTTACATGCTTTGTTTGAATTTGTCTCCACCCCCAAAAGTCCCTCCTCCTATAAAATGCCTATAAGATATCATGTAAAGTTATGTTAGATCAGATCATGTTGGAAGTTTCTACAGCCGCGTACAGAGGAGTTCTCAATAAAGAATAACTTCTGTTGAACGCGATCCCAACTGTCTCCTGGTCTCTGCTTTGAAGAAAGAAAAACTTTACAACAGATGGTGACGTGAGCCGGATGGAGAAGAAGGAAATTCAAAGAATTTTAAGCTCAAAGAACTGCATCTTGAAACTTCAAGCTCAAAGATCTCAATGAAGCTGACTGAGTTCCAGACTGAATCTTCTGAATCCAGATTGAAAACTTCAAGCTCCAAAAAGATCTCAAAGACTGAATTTTTCCAGACGGAATCTTTCTCTACAAATGAAAGACTCGTGTGAGTTTCACTCCATTAAAAGAACCAATGCAGACCAGTACAAATGTTTTCCTCTGCGCCGTTCAGAGAAGTAGTTAACAAACAGCTGTAGAGTTTGGTTAACTAAAGATAAGCCTCTAAAAAGTTTTTCTTTTAGAGATGAAATTGATCCTCTGTTGTTGGCAGGGAAGATTAACAGTTACATGTTAATATTGTGTGTATGCTCTTGCTAGAGAAGACCTATCTGTAAGGTAGAGAATTAGCTTTAGAATTAGATTTAGCCTCATGTGCTAATAAGATTGTACCCTCTGTTTGCAAGACAGTAGAGAGAATGTTTTTTTAGTGTTTGTTTGTGGTAACAAAAATTCACAAAATGTTTAGGAAAAGTACTAGACAGATTACACCTTTTTGGACAGATAGTGAATTCAAGTCTTTGTTATCAGAGCACATGGACTCAATCGTGACTGAGGAAGTCAGATTGAATTTAACAAAGAAATTTGGCATTGATCCAGGCAAAGTTTGGTCAATTGAAGATTGTAAGAAGGTACTAGGAGAAAGTATTCGCAAGAACAGTGTGAAAAGTTTTATCTGTTGTCACAGAGAATTCGGTTTAACCCTAGCTACAGAACAGTCTAAGCGCAACTCCAAGCTAGAGAAACAGATCAAAGAGCTCCGTGCTAGAATATCTTCGTTGACTAAGAAAGTAAACCGCAACAAAGATGCAGAAAAAACTGATGTGGTAGAAGTTAGTCAGCCTGATAACAATTATCCTGACTTAAAAGTTGTCTTTGAAACAGATGTAGCCATCCAATCAGTAACTGATCAGCCTGTAGATTCAGTGCAGGTTTGTGGGGCTAGGAGAAGATCTCAGGGAACTAAAAGTGTTACTCCGAACTCTTCTGTTGTCCAAACACAAGCAGTCAAAACATTTTTAGGTCCGAAAGATATTGAGAGAATTGCTGAAAGTTTGCCATCAGTGCAAAGAAATTTTTCTGAGTTTAGGAGAGCATTGTTCTGTAAAATGCATCTTTACGACATGTCGTTGCCAGAAGTCACACAGCTGATGTCACAAATTCTAACTGAATCTGAATTCAACAATTTTGAGTCTGCTTTTACTTCCGAACTGCAACATGTCAGTAAAGGCGATTTGAGAGAAGGTGTTTTGAAAATCCTAAAGAATATCTTAGGACCGAAAATCGATTGGTCAAAAATTACCAATTGTGTACAAAAGAAAAAAGAAACTGTTTGTGAGTACACAGAACGATTCTGTCAGACCGCTGCAGTTTACAGCGGAATTGCCGACACTCCAGAGAAAGTGTTAGGTCATAATGGTCCTCTAGTTCGCGCATGGTCCGATGGTCTTTTGTCAGAACATAGAAATGCATTGCCTTTCTTAGATCTTACATGGTCAAATAGAACCCTGCAAGACAACCTGGACAGTTTAGCTATGTGGGAAAGAGACTCTGATGTCAAGGCAAGAGTAAAAATTGCAGCAGCATCCTTTAAGGTTAACTCAGAGAAGCAAAAGCAACGCAAAAGTCCTAGAGAAGCCAGTTGTTCTTACTGTGGCAAGCACGGACATTTTGGAAATGAGTGTAGGAAAAGCAAAAAGAACTTTAAAGATGTAAATAAGGTTACTCAGCTTCTGCTTAGCCTGCTTGATATTCTGAAGCAGCCCCTCCCCTCCTCGTTAAACTCGTGGGGCAACTTGATACGGTGTTAACCATTTAGGCTGTGATTGCTTAATCTCCCCAGTAACTTACAACAACGATGAAAGACTTATTTTTGTTTAATAGAACAAAAGGAAAGTGACTGTCTCAGCTTTTGTTTGGGGGGCATTAAATTAGACTCACAGCCTTAAATGTTATGCCATAAAATATTGCAGTCAGACAACCATCCTCTGTTAATGATGTTTATTAGGACTGATGTTTCACTGGAGAATGGAAATGTGCCAATTTTCTCACACACTGTACAGTGTGTACACAACACAGGGATAGGATAGGACACATGGACCAGTGAGGTGCCCAGGGGAGAACTGGAAGCAACAGGCTTTCGGGGGCCAACCCTGCGGTGAAGATTCCCTTATAGGCCCTTCCCAACCATAGTCTATCCTCACCTCACTGTTCTTTTTTAGGTGTCTCATAAATTAAGAAATAGGGAAAGAATGAAACGACAACCGTAGACTCTGAAAACGATAGAACCATAGTGTTTAAACTGCTACAACCGTAGTGTTTTGAAGAAATACTGCTCTGTTTTGTTTTCTTTCTTCCTCTGTGCAGATAAACACTTGAGGGCTGTTCCAAAAAAAAAATCCATATGCAACGACGTCTCATCTGCATATGAAGCCACAACCTCAAGAAGACTACTACACCCACTGCTGAACGAGCCAATCACAAAAAAAAAAAAAAAAATACACAATGCAGAAATGCAAAACCTTCAGTCATCCATCGATATGATCAAGACTACAAGCCTGCACCATTATCTGAGTGCTGCACCTGGTTAATATGACTGAAGATAACTTTTCATGGTTCGGAAACCTGTTAGTATCAAGTGTGTCAACCAACAAATGTCTCACGTCCAGCACAAGGAAATAACAGTTTTCAACCAGAAAAGACTATTACTTGTAAGGACTTCACGGACCCTAGTTGCATGTTATGTTTCTGTGTCAGCATGCAATTACAGATGAACAACACAGAGCAAGTTATATGTGCCTGTAACTTACACCAGTTACAAGAATGAAATTTATGTGTTTAAATTTGTATTTTGTGAGAGTTTTTTTAAGAACTCTCAAAGAGGGGACTGAAGGGTTAAAATTTAAGAATCTATTTCAGATATGCTTCCTTACATAACATCACAGTGAAGAATACTTATTTTAGCTTTTAAGGTTAAGATCTCAGCAAAGTTGTAATTCCTGTTTTCTTTAATGGCTCTTCGAGCCCCAGTTTCACTCAGACTGATGGGATTAGCACACGAATGATTCACTGATAATCTCACCTTTTGTTACCTTAACCTGCATACTCATTTACATGCTTTGTTTGAATTTGTCTCCACCCCCAAAAGTCCCTCCTCCTAAAATGCCTATAAGATAACATGTAAAGTTATGTTAGATCAGATCATGTTGGAAGTTTCTACAACCGCGTACAGAGGAGTTCTCAATAAAGAATAACTTCTGTTGAACGCGATCAACAGAAAGAAAAACTTTACAACAATATAATGCAGTGAAAAAGTATTTGCCCCCATCCTGATTTCTTCAGTTTTTGTGTACATCTCATACTAAACTGATTCAGAAATTGCAACCTGAGTAAACACAAAGTACAGATTGTAAATGACAATGTTATTTATTGAAACAAAAAAGTTATCCAATACCAACTGGGCCGGCGTGAAAATGTATTTGCCCCCGTAGTTACTAATTCCTCAGATCTATGAAACTGCATTTATATTGTAGATCAGCTGGACTAAACACATCCAGTCCTGATCACTGCAGCTGTTCAATCAGATCAACACTGAACACTGAAGCCTGATTGGTTCACGTCTGTGCGCCTCTACAGACAAACGACTTTTCAGACGCCAAAACGGACGGGCCGACGGCATATTTAAGTCGCGCTGAAAACTAATTTCATCAGAATTTTTTCACCACGCTTTTCAGAACGATGAGCTTTGTAAAAATCAACGCGTTTCAGAAAGGCGAGGCATAGAGGAGCAACAATAAAATGATTAAATATTACAATAATGACTTTTTGAACCTAAAACCACGTAAGCCTATCGCATTAAACCAAATACACGGAATAATGTTCTTTTCAGAACTGTCACATGACCTCTTTAAAACAGCCAATTTGAGTGACATTTGTTACAAAAACCAATCAGGTTTCAGTATTCAGGGAAAAACTAAAGGCTTGTTCAACTTCATGCAGCTCTGCGCAGACCGATCGGCGGCTGACTTAAAGCAGTGCATGCCGGTTAGAAATTTTGTCCGACTTGATACAGCGCCGACACCACGTGACTGTGACATATGCCATCAAAGTACCGCGAGAGCGATTCGAGAGTAGCCGGAGAACTCAGCCAGCGCAGCTTCTCAAGAGCGGCTGCACGAGGGCTGATGACGACACAGCTGTTCCACGATTGGCCGGATTCACCGCATGACAACGATCACGTGTGTTTCGTGTTTATTCGAACATCTTTAGTTCCTCTAAAGCTCTCAAATCAGTTTTTTATAACAGTAAACACTCTTCTCATGTCGTTGCGATGTTATATTGTGTCATGTTTATCAAATTAAAACGGAATAAAAAACGTAGTCTCCACTTCATTGATAGTAGCTTATGTTGAACTTTATTCTTGTTCAAACAGACGCTGTATGAAGCAGTACATAAAGTATTGAATGAAAATGTCTCTGAAACATCTATTATTTGGCAAATATTGCATTTATTTCACTTCAGCTGTGGTAAAGTATGCAAACACCACGTGAGCGGTCACTACGGGAACCAGAAAGTGTCCGACTTCACGTCTCCGTTTGCAGCTCCTCCCCGCCTGCACGCGGCTACTCTCGCCGATCGGGTGCATCCAGCCGAAGCCGATGTCGAACACACCTTTAGTTTTCCTCATACGTCAGTTACTGATGCAGTGCTCATGATCTCAGGGAGTATCCGGAACAATCTGTGTTTATGACTCGTCTTTACATTTGGGACAGGGCCTTACATGTGAATCAAGAAACATTTGTCTTACCTTATATGATGAAACCACTTCACTGATGGGTCTGAATTTATGATTGTCATGTTGTTTTGAATCTCTGCACACGATACACACAGGCTGTTTGTCCTCCAGACAGAAGAGTTTGAGTTTCTCACTGTGTAAACTGCAGATCTCCTCAGACCCGGATGAACGCCTCTCATTTCTCTCCTTCAGGAACGACTCACACAAGTTTTTTAATGCAAGACTAACTGGAGCATCAGATCTTGAGGATCTTCTCCTGCAGACAGGACACTCCCGAGATCCCTTGGTTCTCCAGTACTGTTGAAGACACTCTTTACAGAAACTGTGACTACAGGATAAAAGAACAGGAGCCTTGAAGATTTCACGACACACGGGACAAGAAAGCTCTTCTGCAGAGACATTTAGTGAAGCCATTTTCACTGTTTGAGCTCCAGCAAACTAAACTTTACTTTCACTTTCTGAACGACGGTTTAAAAAACAAATCACCATGAGAATCACAAAGATCAGAAACAAACTCCTCAAATTCCTCTAAAGTTTTCCCCTTCGTACTCCACTGATCGCTGATTCTTTATTGCTTTAGACAAAGTCCAAATGGCAGAAAAGAGAAATAACAAGTCCTCCTCTTCCTGGTTAGTGTTGTAAGAGGTGGAGCTTCTGTGATGAAACAGGTCAAAGAGCAACATCAGTGTCCTGTACCATGATGGCAGTTGAACAAACTCAGGGTTACAGGATGAGTTTACCAAACCAAACCAAACCATCCAGGCTTAGTTGGTACCATGATGCTGTTCATCAACATGCTCTGTCAGCTCAGGCTTTGATCCCGAGTTTAGGAGTTTAGGAGACATCAGTAGCGAACAGCCAATCACAGGCTGAGAAAGAGGAAAACTGAGGTTCATTTCTCATGAGAGAAGCAGCACGATTCACTATATAATATTAAGAGAGTGAAAAATATAAATAATTTAAACAAATTTACACAACAAGAAGAAAGCTGTCTATGAAAGAGGACAACTAAAAGAAAAAGTCTTGCTATATCAGTGCAAGTGAAGTTAGTTTACACAGTTGATAAAGGTATAGAGAGAATTGAGCATTTAAGCTCATTTTACAGCTTTATCTATTGATTCTAAAGCGTATTTATATTACCTTTATATATGTATTCAATTAAACTGTGTGTAATATAATTGATAAACTAAAATGGTACATGTGTGATCGATTAAGGGTACAATAATTACATAAATAATAATCAAATCATACAAAGTTATGATTCTAAATAAGCATTACTAAAAGCCGGACGATTTTGTCTTTAAAAGTCATTTGCTGTGTAGTGATCTTAGAGTAGAGTGCCATGTTTTGTAGTCCTTTGTAGTTTTTCTTGTTGATTAGTTCATGATTGTTCCCAGGTGTGTCTTGTTCGCCAATCTCCCCTTGAGTGTAAATATACCCCAGTGTTTCTCATGTTCTTGGTCTGAGGGTTGTTCCATAAAACAAGATTAGAATACAAGCCAGGCTTATTTTGGTTAGTCAGACTTATCGTCAGTTGATTCTGTTTCATAAAGCAAACTTAAAATAGTTTGAACTCAGTTACTCTGGCAGCTTATGCTGGGAAACTAGCCTGGTCCAGGGCAGGCTAACGGTCAGGCTAAGCCTCAGCTGTTACACAGATCCTCTAACACTGACCAATAGGAAATGATTAGTTCATCTTTGGGGTCTGAGTCCTTCGTTCTTCTGTCACGTGACAGCCATATTGAATACTTAACCTAGTTAATAATTCACAACCTGCTTACAAACAAGTGCGTAGTTAGTTTTTTTGGATCCACTTGGATGATGCGACGGCAGCCACAGTACAACGGCACCTCCTACAATACTGATGATGTCACAGGCTCAGATTTGCTTGACCAATCGGCTGAAAGGGGCGTCTCATGACCGCCCACATGTGCAAAATTAATTTTTTAAGTCATTTATCTGTTTTTGACCCGTGAACCAAAATACCAAAAATCAAGCCAGTTTTTTTTTTCTGTTGAAAAAAAACAAAAAAAAAAACGAATAAAGGCGCGTTTTCTCGTTTTTGCTAAACTCATTTCAAGTTGAAAAACAAACTATCAGAAAGTACATTGACCATTTTCTGACGATTTTCATTTCTTAACATATCCTCGGCTCGGATACTTAAAAAAACATGGCGGCCAGCAGCCAATCAGCTTTCAGTGGCGAATGGCCTACCATTACAAAAATGGAAGAATATCAGTTTTCAGAGTTGCACTGACATGCATTTCAATTTATAAGAACAAAAATGAGCTCAAGCGAAATTTTACAGAAGTTTTCTGTAGTGTCTTATACCAAAATATTCAATACATATGTATCATTCTGTCAATGTCTTTACTCAGACACACAGGCTGACCTTTTGACCTCAAAATAAACAGTGCAGTGGCCAATGTTATCGGTAACTGGTGTTCGGCCATCGATATGATGTTGATTTCTAGAAGCGTCTCACAGGATCTGTGTGTGAGTCTATTGAAAACACATTTAAATGCATTTAAAAGAGCACTTAAAGCATATTATAACACTCATATTTAGGGGGAATTTTTTTTTTTAATATAGGGGTACAAAACATCAAAGCTTGTGACACACATCACCATGGAGATTACTCATCATTTCAACAAGATGTCATGTTGTTTTTAGCTGTATGATGCCTTCCCGGGTATAATGAAGCGGTTGCCAGGACCTCATCAGACAATAATCTCAAACAGCACTCTTACTCATGAGATATGGATTAAATATTGGAGACATGATGAAAGTCAAGTCAAGTCAAGTATATTTTTATAGCGCTTTTCACAATACAGATTGTATCAAAGCAGCTTCACAGTATTAAATTAAAATAATACAACAAGGTTTGTTTCCAGTGGAATTTATTGATTGATAAAATAAAATTAAATATCCCCAAAATATCCCCAACTGAGCAAGCCAAAGGCAACAGTGGCAAGGAACCGAAAAAACTCCATCAAGTGACCTAATGGAGAAAAAAAAAACCTTGGGAGAACCCAGGCTCAGTCGGGGGCCAGTTCTCCTCTGGCATTTATGAACTAGAGGCCGGATTGTAGTTTGAACTGTAAGATAAAAAATATTATATGAATGCCTGGCCGAAAAGATGCGTCTTAGAGCGAGTCCGAGCAACGAACAGTATCAGGAAGGCTATTCCAGAGTTTCGGAGCCAAATGTGAAAATGCTCTCCCTCCTTTGGTTGATCTGGATATCCTAGGTATGACCAAAAGCCTCGAATTTACTGACCTTAAAGAGCGCGATGGATTATAGGGGGATAGAAGATCGGTTAAATAGACTGGAGCTAAGCCGTTTAGGGCTTTATAAGTCAGTAGCAATACCTTGTAAATAATACGGAACTTTATAGGTAGCCAATGCAGTGATGATAAAATCGGTGTTATATGATCATATTTTCTTGATCTAGTAAGAACTCTAGCGGCGGCATTTTGGACTAACTGTAGCTTGTTTATTGAGGATGCAGGACAACCAGCTAATAAAGCATTACAGTAATCTAATCTCGAGGTCATGAATGCATGAACTAACTTTTCTGCATCAGAAACTGATAGCATGTTACGTAGCTTAGCAATGTTTCTAAGGTGGAAAAAGGCTGTTTTTGTAACATGAAATATGATTTTCAAAAGACAGGTTGCAGTCAAGTATAACACCCATGTATTTTACTGTAGTGGATAAAGTAACAGGACATCCTACGATGTTAAAGTTGTATTGTGTCCAATAATTGTTAAATTTGAAAAATACAAGCACAAAGAACTTGTTAAAAGCAGAGGAAATCAGCTGAAGAACACCACGTATGGGATGTACGATCAGTTCCCCAAACAAATTCAAGATCGCAGACGAAAACTAGTCCCGATGATGAAGCGTTTCCGTGAAGAAGGAAAGCGAGCTACATTATCGGTAGACAAACTTTACGTGGATGGAACACTCTACCGCGATCCAAACATCACTACGTGGCTATATCCTAACTAAACTTTCATTTTCCATTCTAACACTGACTGTTCCAAAATGCATTCTTTATAGCCATACTGCCATAACCTGTTACATATTTCATTCATCAAGCCAATAGTTATTAATGAACTTTGATTATAGACCCTGATGTCTCTCTTATTTTGTTATTTTTTTATTTTATTTTTTCCTTTTTTTTTCTCTCCTCTTTATTCTCTTCTATTCCCACAATGCCATGTCTGCTTCTAGTAACACATGCATTGTGTTATTATCTCCCAGTATTTTTTTTTTTTCTCCTTTTCTTGTTACTCGCCATTCTCTCTGTCTCCCACATAGTGTATGTTGGTTTTTTGAATATGTGTCCTGTCTATTTATGTGCAGAGCAGTGTTTATATTTGTGTTCTGTCCATCTATGTTTTGTGTCTGTTTGAACGAGCCAGCCAGCCTGGAAACCCCCCTCCCCCCTCCCACTACATATCATGGGTACCTATCTTAGGTACAAATAGCACATCTTACATACTATTAGTATTTATATTTTACCATGCAAACACTTAAACTGATAACATGGAATGTACGTGGCTTTCATACCACCCCTAAAAAAATTAAAGTAATCAACCACCTCATTAAATTAAGGGCAGATATTTGCTTCTTACAAGAAACACACTTAACGGATACAGAACTACAACATCTCCATTTCAAACAATTCGACAAAATATTCTCATCTACATTTAATAGTAAGCAAAGAGGCGTTTCTATCTTGATAAATAAAAACATCAGATTCACTCTTAATTCCTCAATTTCAGATCCAGAAGGAAGATTTATTATCATAAATATATCAATCAATCACTTAACTTTTACACTAGCAAACATTTACGCTCCAAACAATGATGACCCACTTTTCTTTCATAATCTCTTCTCTCTGCTGTACAATTCCACAAATCTCATAGTAGCCGGAGATTTCAATACTGTTCTCAATCCATCATTTGACCGTACACATAATCACAGTAACAGACGAACTTGTCACGCATCAGAAGTAATTAAACAATACATGACGGATTATGGCCTTGGCGATAGCTGGAGAGCAAGGAACCCACTGCTAAGAGAATATTCATATGCCTCTTCAGCCCACCGTTCTTCCTCTAGAATAGATTTTTTTTTGGTTAGCAACTCCTTAATGCAACAGATATTAGAAAATACTATCCATTCAATTATTATCAGTGACCATGCCCCTGTATCTTTAACATTAAACATCCCAGCACAAAAGAAAACCTCTACAAGATGGCGCTTCAATAATTCTCTCCTAGAAGACCCCAATTTTACCACACTTATAAAAACAGAGTGGGCATCCTTTCTGGAGATGAACGACTCTCCAGAAATCTCACCATCAACACTTTGGGAATCTGGCAAAGCAGTCATGAGAGGCATAATTATATCATATTCATCCCACAAAAAAAAACAGCAACAACAATTGGAAAACACTCTTGAACAGAAAATAAAACTGCTTAGTAATCCACAGTTTACCGCCCCATCTGAAGAAGTACAAACTGAACTCAAGCAACTTAGGACTCAATTGGATAGTATCATAAACAAAAAAACACAGTTCTGTATACAGCAACTTAAAAATGATCAGTTTCACCTTAGCAATAAAGCAGGTAAGTATCTGGCAAACATGTTACAATACAAAAAAGACAAATCACTCATCCCATCTATTCTGGACACTTCAGGCAAAACTACGCAGGACCCTCAAGAAATTAATAACTCTTTTCGCCATTTCTACAGCTCTTTGTACACTAACGGCACCCAACCTCTACAATCTGAAATTGACTCTTTTTTTAACAATCTGGACCTTCCCTCATTAACCACAGAACAAGCAAACTTTTTAGAACAACCCATCACCCCTGAAGAACTTATCAAAGCCTTACAAAGCATGCAAAACAATAAATCACCTGGACCCGATGGACTACCGGCAGAATTCTACAAACACTTTTGGGACATCTTATCACCAACTTTTAACAAATTACTCACAGAAATCCAAACCACATGTACCATTCCCACACATATGAACACAGCGCTCATTACTGTATTTCTGAAACCCAATAAGGACCTAACACATCCCTCTAGTTACCGCCCACTTTCATTAATCAACACTGATCTGAAAATTATCACAAAGACTCTAGCTACCAGGATTGAAACAGTTATGCATTCACTAATTCACCCAGACCAGACAGGCTTCATCAAAAACAGAAATGCAAAAGACAATATCCGCAGACTTTTCAATCTCATCAGCATTGCACAAGGACAGTCACAAAAAACTATAGTTGCATCACTAGACGCAGAAAAAGCATTTGACAAGGTCAACTGGACATTTTTATTCCCCACCCTCCGTAAATTTGGTTTTGGAGAGTCGTTCATCCAATGGATAACAACACTATACACTTCTCCAAGGGCCGCAGTCATCACAAATGGGATCACTTCACCAAGTTTCATTCTGCACCAAGGAACCAGACAGGGATGCCCACTCTCTCCATCCCTCTTTGCCATATTCATCGAACCACTCGCAGCAGCAATACGCCAAAACAATAAAATTAAAGGAATCCAAGTCAACAACTCTCAACACAAAATTAGTCTATATGCAGATGATTTACTATTATACTTACAAACTCCATCACAATCACTTAATGAAGCATTCAATGTCATCAACAAATTCTCAAAAGTCTCTCACTATACAATCAATTGGAATAAATCAACTATACTTCCGCTATTAGGAGACGATGTGGACTCTGCAGCTCATGACCCCTCCCTTCCCCTCAACACGGGTAACATCAAGTACTTAGGTATATCAATTTCCCCCAGGCTGTCAGAGCTATACAACCTCAACTATGCCTCACTTCTCAAGAAAATAGAAGATGATTATAAACGATGGAACAAGCTCCCACTCACACTCACAGGCCGTATAGCAACAATCAAAATGAAGATACTCCCCCAGATCAATTACCTATTTTCAATGATTCCAATTACTCCGACAGACTATTGGTTCAAAAAATTAGATTCCCTCACCACTCACTTCTACTGGAAAAATAAAAAACCAAGGATAGCACTTACAACACTCCAAAATACAAAACACTTAGGTGGACTTGAAGCACCAAATTTCATGCACTACTACCTGGCAAACCAATTACAATATTTATATAAATGGACTCAACAACAGACATATTCCGACCCATGGCTTGATCTTGAGCAATACTTGTGCTCCCCCAACTCAATCGCAGATCTTCCCTTTCTACCACAGTCAATCAAAAAACTGGACTTCTATCATAACATTACAATAGCAACAACTCTGTCAGCCTGGTGGAAAACCAACAAAATCACCAAATCACCCCAAGCTCCATGTAGGTATACTCCCATCTGGCACAACCCTGACCTCCGTCTTCACAATAAACCGATCCACTTCCCCAAATGGCAACAAAATGGCATCACCCATCTTCACCACGTATTTGAAAATCATAAATTTATGTCATTTACCTCAATTGTCCAGAAATTCGGGATCGGGAGAGACCAATTTCTCCACTACCAACAGCTTAAATTTTTAATTCAAAGCAAAATAACTTTAACTAACACCCTACAGCCTTCTAAAATAAGTTATAAGTTATTAGAGATAGGCAACCACCCAAGAAAACTTATATCTAAACTCTACACCATCATCGCTTCATCTAACCCCACAATAACCCTGCCCAAGGGGAAGTGGGAAAGTGACCTCATGCTATCTTCCGACCCGGATTTCTGGACACAGATCTGCAGGAACACTTTTACTATGACCACCAATACCAATTTACAACTCATACAATATTAAACCATCCACAGAATCCACATCACTCAGAGTAAACTATTTAAAATGAAATTATCTGACACAGACACCTGTTCACAGTGCACCTCTGGGAGCACAGATACCTATCTCCACGCAACCTGGCTCTGCCAGCCTGTTCACTCCCTTTGGATCACATTAACCAACACACTATCTTCAATCCTGGACTGCAGAGTTCCACTGTCTCCTGCACTCTGTCTCCTAGGAGATACTTCAGAAACCTCCATCCCCTCCAAATACAAAACCCCAGTTCTTGTCTCTCTAGCAATCGCTAAAAAGATAATCTTTCAAAACTGGAAATCAAAATCATCCTGTAATTTCACCCATTGGACTAACCTAATTACAGAATTCATTTTGACAGAAGAAATCATAGCTCATAAAAAGAACAATATATCTGCCTTTAAAGAAACCTGGAATCCTCTCATAACCTTTCTAAAAATTCAACAGCTAATGTAAACCACGTGCTTTCCCACTCACCCCATCTCCACCCCTCCCCTCCACTCCAACCATCTTTACCCCCGCCACCAATATATCTGCCTTAACAACACCTAACAGTCACACACTTACAGACATACCATTCCCACACTTATAACTCTGCTTGTCTGTCTATCTGTCTGTCTATCTGTCTGTCTGTCTGTCTGTTTGGCCGTGTGTCTGTCTGACCGTCTGTCTGTGTACCTCCCTGTCTCCCTGTTACGGCTTGTCACTCTTTATTATTTTCTTATTTTCTTATATGAATAAAAATAAAGTTGACCTCCAAAGACGGGGGGGTGGTGGCTGGGCAAAAAAATAAATAAATAAAGTTGTATTGTGAAAGGTTTTGTGGGCATTTTTTTTAACCGATAAGTATTACCTCTGTCTTGTCAGGATTTAATAAAAGAAAATTACTCGTCATCCAATCTTTTATATCTTTAACACACTCTGTCAATTTGGATAATTTAGCGTTTTCATCCGACCGTGATGAAATATAGATTTGAGTGTCATCAGCATAACAATGGAAACTAATTCCATGTTTCCTTATAATATTTCCAAGTGGCAGCATATTTATTGAGAATAATAGAGGGCCTAACACAGATCCCTGTGGCACTCCATAGTTTACTGGAGTTATGATCGATTTTTCTCCATTTAAATAAACAAAATGGTAGCGGTCAGATAAATACGATCTAAACCAGCTTAATGCTTGTCCTTGAACACCAGTATAATTTTGTAGTCGATCTAAGAGTATTGTGTGATCTATAGTATCGAACGCAGCACTAAGATCAAGTAAAACGTACTCGGTTACTAACGTAACCTCGGTTCTCTCTAGAAGAGGGAACGAGTACTGCGTTCGTAGAACGCTGCGGGAAAAGTCTCTTTTCACGAAATACTGAAGCAAAATTATCCTTAATTTTCATATTTGTAAAACGCATTGCGGCAGTGCACAGCCATGGCGAGACGGCTCGCTCACTCATTGGCTGTTCTGCGGCAACTGCATGAGCCTATCGAGCGAGGGCTGATGCAACATCAGACCAATGAGAGTGCTTCGCGCGCTCCTCGCCACATCCCGCCGAAACGGGTGTGGCCATCCCCTATAAAAGGAGCTCGAGTAGGCTGATTCAACTGGTTTTCATCGCCGAAGCGAACCAGAGCGAACCGCGCGCACGGCAGGGAACGCAGTACTCGTTCCCTCTTCTAGAGAGAACCGAGGTTACGTTAGTAACCGAGTACGTTCTCTTACGAGAGTTCTCTCGTACTGCGTTCGTAGAACGCTGCGGGAACCACTTGTAAGACGCCGTGCGTGCTGGGATGAGAAAACACAGACCACTGGAAGCTAGTCCAGGTATACAGTGCATAATCACCCGGTAGACTTCGGAGAGTCTGGAGGGGGGGGGGGACAACCACCCTCAGATAGCTGCGTCCTAAGACGCGATATAACATCACATAGGCAGGGGGAGGCCTGGCTAATGTGGGAAATGTGGGTCTTACGTAATTTCGCCCAAATGGATGCGCCCTTAAGCGCGATACAACGTCACATAGGCAGGGAGAGCCTGGCTGATGTGGGAAATGTGGGACTTACACACTTTCGCCCAAATAGGTGCGTTCTAGACGCGATATAACATCACATAGGCAGGAGGGAGCCTGGCTAATGTGGGAAAAACATGGGTCTTACACAATTCTGCCCAGAAAACTTCGGCGGCGCTGTGCGTCTACGATATCAGTGCCGTGTTTAGACAGCTGACTCGAATACACCGAAAATACTTGGCTTGCAAGTGCGGTGAAGTCTTCGGTGGCGTTGTGCGCCTGCGAAATCAGTGTCCTGGTTAGACAGCTGATTCGGCTAAACCGAAAACAACCTGGCCTGCAAGGCGGGAACTTCTAGGTTGTAGAACCTTATGAATGTAGACGGCGAGGCCCAGCCCGCCGCCGTACATATTTCCTGTAAGGAAATCCCGCTAGACCAGGCCCACGATGAGGCAACGCCTCTCGTGGAATGCGCTCTAATGCCCAAGGGGCACTGAAGGCCCTTGGTGGTATAAGCCATTGTTATGGCGTCAACCACCCACCTGGACAGGCTCTGTTTCGAAACAGCCGTTCCCTTGGAACGTCCACTGAACGAGACAAAGAGCTGCTCCGTCTGTCTGAAGGCAGCGGAGCGGGACACATAAGCTCTTAAAGCCCTAACGGGGCAAAGACAGCTCGAGTCCCCTTCCTCGTTTGATCCCGGCAGGGCAGACAGGGAAATAACCTGAGCCCTAAACGGAGTGTTGAGGGATTTCGGCACGTAGCCGTGCCTAGGTTTGAGTATGACTTTGGAGTCATTGGGCCCAAACTCCAAGCACGTTGGACTCACAGAGAGCGCGTGCATATCGCCTATGCGCTTCACCGAAGCGAGGGCCATCAAAAACACCGTTTTGAAAGACAGATGTTTGAGGCTGACAGATTGGATAGGCTCAAAGGGGGGACCTTTCATGGTTGCCAAGACCGTAGAAAGGTCCCACACCGGGACTGAGGGAGGTCTGGGGGGATTCAGCCTCCTAGCTCCCCTGAGGAAGCGGATGACTAAATCGTTCCTTCCCAGTGACTGGCCTGGCGTTGCTGTCGAGCACGCTGCGATAGCCGCCACATAGACTTTGAGCGTGGAAGGGGATCTGCCCTTGTCCAACAGCTCTTGTAGGAAGGAGAGAACCTCCGTCACCTCACAATCGAGGGGTGACAGGCCCCGAGCTGTACACCAGCTGGAGAAAACCGACCACTTCGAGGCATAAAGCCGCCTGGTGGAAGGCGCTCTAGCCTGAGTGATGGTGTTCAGCACTCCATCCGTGAGACTAACGGGTAACCGTTGAGCGTCCACGCATGAAGGGACCACAGCTCTGGGTGTGGGTGCCAAATCGAGCCCCTGGCCTGTGAGAGGAGATCTCTCCTCAATGGCACTGGCCATGGAGCGGAGTCTGCTAACTGCATCAGGACTGGAAACCAGGCTTGGTTGTCCCAGAACGGTGCTATAAGCAGTACTGGGCATTTCACTTCCCTGACTCGCTCCAGCACCTGAGGTAGGAGGGAGACTGGGGGAAACGCGTATAGCGGGCAGTGCGGCCACTTGTGGGACAGTGCGCTGTCGTTCTTCGAAAAGAACACGGGGCAATGAGCGTTTTCTGGGGACGCGAATAGGTCCACCTCCGCCCTGCCGAATCTCTGCCACAACAGCCGGACTGTTTGTGGGTGTAGAGACCATTCGCCCGTGGGAACGTTGTTCCTGGACAGCCTGTCTGGACCCAGGTTGAGTGTCCCGGGCACATGCATCGCTCTCAGCGAGCGCAGGTTGCGCTGAGCCCATATTAGGAGGCGCTCGGCCAGCCTGAAAAGGGAACTGGATCCGAGACCGCCCTGGCGATTTATGTAGGACACCACGGCCGTGTTGTCCGAGCGGACTACGACGTGTTGGTCCTTGATGTGGGGACAAAAGCGCGTCAGCGCGTTGTGAACTGCTAGCATTTCCAGGCAGTTGATATGATGGAGCTTTTCTCGTTCTGACCAAAGGCCAAAGAACGGCCTGCCCTCGAGCAGCGCTCCCCATCCCGAGGTGGATGCGTCCGTAGACACCACTTTCACTCTCGAGGAAGTCCCCAGGCTTACACCTGAACGGTACCAATCGCCCGCCGCCCATGGTCTCAGGGCTGCTGCGCAGTCTTGATCGACTTTGAGGCGCAATCGGCTGAGTGCCCACGCTCCGCGTGGCACTCGCGCTTTCAACCAGAACTGCAGAGGGCGCATGCGAAGCAGGCCCAGCTGGAGAACTGATGATGCTGAGGCCATGAGGCCCAGCATCCTCTGAAACCGTTTGAGCGGGATAATCGCACCGCAGCGGAAGGACCTCGCTGCGTGCTGTATGCGCAGCGCGCGCTGTTGCGACAGCTGCGCCGTCATAGAACGAGAGTCCAGAACGATGCCCAGAAACGATATAGTTTGGCTGGGGTTCAGGGAGCTCTTCGTCCAATTGATCGTGATACCAAGATTCTCGAGGTGATCGAGTAACATGGTTCTGTGCTCCACGAGCTGAGATCGTGATTGAGCTATGATCAGCCAGTCGTCCAAATAGTTCAGCACTCGCATGCCCCTGAGTCTGAGGGGAGCGAGCGCTGCGTCCATGCACTTCGTAAATGTACGGGGTGCCAGGGACAAGCCGAATGGCAGGACTGTATACTGGTATGCCCGACCCTCGAAGGCGAATCTCAAGAATCGCCTGTGGCGTGACGCTATCTGTATTTGAAAATACGCGTCCTTTAGATCTATCGACATAAACCAGTCTTCTCGGCGAATGTGCGCGAGAATTTTGCTGGTCGTGAGCATTTTGAAACTGCGTTTCACTAAAGCTCTGTTTAGTCGTCTTAGATCTAGTATGGGTCTGATACCACCGTCCTTTTTGGGGACTAGGAAGTATCTGCTGTATAGCCCCCCTTCGCTTTGAGCTTGGGATACATGTTGTATCGCCCCTTTGCTCAACAGTTTTGATATTTCGGCGCGAAGTAGGTGTGCTACTTCTGAATTCACCGTAGTTTCGACGCGCGCTGTGAAGCGTGGAGGGCGTCGACAAAACTGTAGCGAGAAGCCTCTCTTTATAATGTCTAGCACCCAGTCCGAAACCCCTGGAAGCGCGGCCCATGCGTCTGCATGGCCGGCTAGGGGTTGGATGCGAAGCGCGCTCTGTTCGCTGTGCGACGGCGGCGCTTCGGGGTGCGCTAGCATAGGCGTTACGCCTGAGACATTTGAGGCGGGGAGCGCGCGTAATACAGCGGGCAAAACGCTCATCCTCGACCGCGCTACAGTGTTTATCTGAGCGGGGGAGGTCTGAGAAGGTCTCATGGGACTCATGCAGCCTACAAGTGAACGTGGGCGGGGACCGGGCACGTTTACTGCTTTGGCCGCGCTGTCTGCTTGAACAGAGCGGGCGCGCACAGGTCCCGTTTTTACAGGGAGCCTGTGGCTTGCCAGACATAGCGTTTGTGGGCACTGGGAAGTGGGCACTTTGACTATGTTTGGGGCGCGACCGAACTGCATCGATCTTATGAGTACGGGCCCTGTGTGCAGGGCTGTGCTTGTGTGTAGGGATGGGCACAGAGAAGTGGGCATCAACACTACATTTATAGCACCATCGGCCTTGGCCGGGACACCAGAAAATACACTCTTTTCGGGATTTATCTGGGTAGCCGTAAAAACGGCTTTTGTGTGCAGGCAAGCGGGCAGCTGTGCGGGCTTGTGCTCTGCTGAGAACGCTGAAGCAGTCGCAATTCCTGGGACTGAGACAGCGGTGCGCTTTGGTGAGGGCCCGGTCGCAACGGGGCTTACACACCTGCGCTTTCCTAGGCGTGCTAGGATTTCTTTGGGGCTTCCGGCTTCAACACAACCCTTGGTCGCGGCCCGCGGTGAGTGGGGCGGCGGCTAGTAGAGCGAGAGCGAGGGCGTGAGCTGCGCTGCTGTCGCTGTGAGGGGGCGGCCGAAGGCGGGGGCTGAGGCTGTGAGCTCCGAGGGGCCTGTTTCTCACGGCCCGCTGCAGAACTGGGGCGCTTCGGCAGGAAGTGCTTGAACGCCTGTGACGCTTTTTGGGCTTCGGAAAATCTCTCCACGAGCTCGGAGAGAGAAGATCCAAAAAGGCCAGCGGAGGATAGCGGGGCGTCGAGGAACGCGTTGCGCTCTGCATCAGCCATCTCCGTGAGCGTCAGCCACAAATGCCTCTCGGCTACGGTAGCGGAAGCCATACAGCGTCCCATGGCTTGTGCTGCAGCCTTGGTAGCGCGGAGGGAAAGATCCGACGCGCTTCTCAGGTCCGCGATGCAGATAGCTTCAGGTCCTATCTCGTCCAGTTTGCGGAGGAGATCGCCTTGGAAAACCTGAAGCGTGGCCATGGTGTGCAGAGCCGATGCCGCCTGCCCAGCGGCGGAGAAAATCCGCGCGAGCATCGACGACGTCATGCGGCAGGCTTTTGACGGCAGCGCTGGTTTAGTCCGCCGTCCAGCAGAGGGCGGGCAAAGGTGGGCTGCTATCGCCTGTTCCACCGGCGGCAGAGTGAGGTAGCCTCGGTCCTGAGCATTATCCAGGGAGGAAAATGCTGGGGATACAGACGAACGTGTTCGTGCAGAAAAGGGAGCGTTCCAGGCCTTCGCCACTTCTTCATGAAGCTCAGGAAGAAACGGAGCGGGCTTAGACACAGGAGAAGTGCGCTCACCAGGGAGGAAGCTACCATCAAGCCGGGTGCGCGAGGGGAGTTCCGGTGCAGACCACTCGAGGCCGAGGCTCGCCGCGGCCAACGCGAGTACTCGCATGAGCTCCCTCTCGATGCTAGCTCTAGCCGACGGCTTTCGGGCAGGAGGCGTGAGATCCGCAGAGCTCGCCCAGTCTTCACTGCCTGAAGCTAGCAGAGAGCAGGAATCCTTTTCGACCGACTCGACTTCAGAAACAACTTCCTCAGATGAAGCGGCGGCAGACTGCGGGCGCTGAGCATCGGGAAGTGCTCCGGGGGAAGCCGGTGAAGCTGGCGGGCGAGCCGGCGAGCTTTGTCGGGAAGAGGTGGGTTCCGGGGCCCGCTGCGAGCGGCGCTTCTTACGGCGCGGCACCGCGGCGGGGGGCGCAGGCTCGGAGAACTGTGCCAGGCGAGTCCGCAGAGTCGCCATCGGCAAAAGCTCGCAGTGAGGGCAGCCGCCGTCAGCGAGCGCGAGCGCTGCGTGATCTTCGCCCAGACAGGAGACGCAAATAACATGGCGGTCTCCCTCGGTGAGCGGGGCTCGGCACGAGCCACAGGATGGCATCTTGAAAAAGACGCGGCTCTTTTAGGGGTGAGTGTTCGGGGAACACTGCACACACACACACAGAACAGAGCAGATAAAGGATATGAAGCGCCGGAAAGCGCAGCAGGTACGGCAGTAGAAGGCGGCGAAGGCCAGCGGCTTCAAGGGCTCGTCCCGCTGAAAAGCTTGCCTCGACGACGCTTGCTTCTCCGTGATCCAGCGCAGAACAGCCAATGAGTGAGCGAGCCGTCTCGCCATGGCTGTGCACTGCCGCAATGCGTTTTACAAATATGAAAATTAAGGATAATTTTGCTTCAGTATTTCGTGAAAAGAGACTTTTCCCGCAGCGTTCTACGAACGCAGTACGAGAGAACTCTCGTAAGAGAACTAGTATTGAGATACAGCCTTGGTCAGAAGCTAGAAGTAAATCATTTGTGATTTTAACGAGCGCAGTTTCAGTGCTATGATGCGGCCTGAATCCTGACTGAAACTTTTCATAGATGTCATTTTCTTGTAAGAAAGAGCCCAGTTGAGCGGACACAACTTTTTCTAGTATTTTAGACATAAAAGGTAGATTTGAAATGGGTCTATAATTTGCTAGATTATGTGGATCTAATTGTGGTTTCTTAATGAGAGGTTTTATAACTGCCAGTTTAAATGTTCTTGGAACATGATCTAAAGATAAAGACGAGTTAATAATATTGAGGAGAGGCTCTTCCACTACAGGTAACACTTCCTTCAGTAGTTTAGTTGGTATAGGATCTAATAAACATGTTGTTGTTTTAGAGGAAGTGATAAGTTTATTTAACTCTTTTTGTTCTATAGTTGTAAAGCACTGTAATTGTTCTTGCGGGGGGATAATTAAGGCTGAATTATAAGGCGCGATTGAGGATTGAACGTTTACAATTGTGGTTCTGATGTTTTCTATTTTCTCAGTGAAGAAGTTCATGAAATCATTACTACTAAACTGTAACGGGATATTTTGTTCGGGTGATGTCTGTTTATTTGTTAGTCTAGCCACGGTGTTAAATAAAAACCTTGGATTGTTTTGGTTATTTTCTATTAGTTTGCGGAGGTGCTCAGCCCTGGCCGCTTTTAGGGCCTTTTTATAACGTGACATACTGTCTTTCCATGCGATTCTAAAGACCTCTAAATTAGTTTGTTTCCATTTACGCTCTTAATTACGGGTTTCTCTCTTTAGAACATGCGTAGTATTGTTGTACCAGGGTGCTTTAATTTTCTCTCTAACCTTTCTTAATCTAATGGGTGCAACAACATCCAATGTTCTAGAGAGAATGGTGCTCATAGTGCTAGTTAGTTCTTCTAGTTCATCTGTTTGTTTGGGTTCAGGCAGCAGCTGAGACAGATTAGATAAGCAATTTGAGAAATCATCTATGGTGGATGGAAGGAAAGCAGGAAGATCCAGATCTACAGGAGTGACGTTTACTGACTATTGACCGGTAAGATCCTCAGAGAGTCAGAAAAATAACACCAGAAGAATGGAAAGAGTGTGTGAGTGAAGGTGGTTGTGAATGTGTGTAGATGTGTGTTAGTTACAGGATCAGAGAACGACACCGTTCCTCCGTCATAGTCCAGATAAACTCTCACACGATCAAGCTTCTGATTAACAGGAAAACCAGAACCTAAAGACACTCCGTACTGATGATACTGCACACTCCAGACATCAGTGTTGAAGAAATCATCTCCCTTCCTCTGGTTTGATGCTGTAGTTACTCCAAGAGTCCACCATGAACTCTCTTTAACCTCCACATCCCAGCAGTGTGTTCCTGAGTTAAAACCCTCTGAACCCAGAACACACTCATACCAGTTAAATCTCTCTGGATTATCAGGAAGAAGTGGATTGTTCTCGCTGTTTCCCACACTGGTCAGATCATCAGACAGGACGAGACGTGGATGAGCCGTGTTTGGATCCAGAATCACAGGAGCTGATGAGACACAATCAACAGAAGCTTTTATTCTGATCTTCATATAATGATCGACAGTGAACCCAACACAGATTATTATGAATTATGACACTCGTCCTGTTGATCAAACACATTTTCCTCTGATCACTGTCAGTGCTGTTATTAGTTTCACATTCGTTTTTATCATCAGCGTTTAACGGCATCAACTAACATTACATATGAGATTCAGACATTCATGTCCATCAAGAGAAACTGATACTTTGGGAAATTTAAATAACAATAAATCACTGAGATGTGTTGAGATTTATGCTGTAGATGAAGAACTGTAAGTGTGTGTCTGATCTTCAGCATCTGATCATCTTCATTTTACTGGCTCTTATAGTCTGTGTTTTGTTTTAAATAAGTTTATTATGACTGTCTGTTGTGTTTGACTTAAAATCATGAATCACCTTTAACACTTCCTAGTCACGCCCTAGCAACCATTGTCGAGCACCCTAGCAACCCAACTCCAAAGAGGGATATCTGCTAATCTGAATGTCATAAAGGAGTTGCGTTTTTTTTATTTTATCATTCATACTGGCAAGCAGCCTTTGAAGTAACATCATTGACAGCTGCCAAGCCACTCCCTAGCAACTACGATGAAAATATAGATATGCAAAAAAGCAATTGTGGTACTAATGATGCGATTTCTACATTAACGCACCTTGTTTTAAAGCATCTGGAGAATCCAGCTGCTTATGCTAGGCTACTTTTTATTGATTTTAGTTCTGCGTTCAACTCCATTCAACCACACAAACTGTTCTGCCTCTGTTAGAGGCTGTGTATAATTTACAATGGACATCTACGTTTATAAATATTATAATTTCGTGATTGTTTAATATTCTGTGTAAGTCTTATTTAACTGCCGCTATTATGTAAGCTCCTATGTGAGGACTTTTATTTTAACGCGTTTCCACAATGCGCATTGGGTAACAGGAAACGGCGAGCTCATGGTGCAGTGAACGCTTGAGATATGTTTGTGTTGCATCAATCCTTCTAATCCCCGATGAAAGCATTGGCTGTAAGTTTATCTGAATAATTTATCGGTCTAGTGTATACTGCAGGAGTTTAAATGTGATGTAAGTGAAGATGTTTATGTTATTGCCGTTCGACGCTGGTGCGTTGTATTGATAATGCTTCTAACCCGAGTTAGCAATGTATCTGTATACATTTTACTTGTTACACTGTTAATATGTATATCATTTTGATTTCTAATAAGTTTTTTATATTTCTTTAATTTTATTTACAGTTTTACTCGGTTCAATGGCCGGTGTTTTTGCCCGTGTAAATTGCACTACATGATGTACCATTAAAGGAGCAAGACGCTCATATCCTGGCTCTTGAACAGAGTTTGGCTTGCTGTTTGTCTATGTACACGCTTCGAAAGCAAACACGTAGAGAGACCAGTACACAAACTGTTAGATAAATTAATTAATCTACAAGTTAATCCTTTTATAATTAATTGGTATTATTCATTTTTAACAAATAGGACACAACAGGTGAAATTTAACTCAGTGTTGTCGGATGTTGCAGTAAATAGTACAGGGGCCCCGCAAGGGTGTGTAAGTTCGCCACTTCTGTTTACTTTGTATACAAACGACTGTATTAGTCAGCAATCAAATCAATTTATTATAAAATTTTCGGATGACACAGTAGTATTGCAATTGTTGACAAGAGACTGCAATATTGACGACTACAAAGCTGCTATAGAAGCGTTTGTGGGCTGGTGTGACGACCATTATCTACAGATCAATGTTAAAAAAACTGAAGAGGTCATCATAGACCCCAGATCAGTGGGGGATAGGAGCTCTGTTGTGGTCCATGGTGAAGCTATTGAGCAGGTTACTTCGTATAAATATTTGAGGGTTTACATTGATAGTGAGTTTAAGTGGCACACACATGTATCATGGGTGTGCACAAGGGTCCACCAGCGTTTACATTTTTTACGGAGATTGCGATTGTTTGGAGTGAGCAGTAATATCATGTTAATTTTTTATAAAGCAACGATTGAGTCTGTTTTAAGGTATGGAATTATTGTTTGGTTCGGAAGTTTAACAGTAAAATTAAGAGCCCAAATAAATAACGTGTTGAGAGTGGCAGGAAAAATCATGGGGACACAGACAATTTGCTCTTTACAGGATATTTTTGAGCTTTGCACCATCCAGCAGGCCAACAAGACTCTTCGCATGTGTTGTATCCTGAGTATACACTGATGAACTCGAGATGAGATAAAGGGTTACAGTACATTATGCAAGTATAACCGATATAAATATTCATTTTTACCGTTGTCTATTAAATTAATTAATGAGCAACTGCAGGAGGATAAATAATGGTAATAGAGGGTACAAGAGGCAGGAACTGAGGGCTGTGTTGTGTTATGATACATGATATATGTACTGTTTTTATGATGTAGGATTTTGGGATTGAAATGTGTTTTACTTTTATTTTCATTTTATATGTTGTATGTTATATGCGTTATGTCTTGATGTGGCAGCAGTTTCCCTAATCTAAAACAAATTTCTCCTAAGGGAGACAATAAATGTTACCTTGACCTTGAACTAAACAGAGTACCCTAGCAACTGTTCAGCAAGACCTATATCTCTGCACCAGAACATCGTAGAGACATGGTGGTTGGCTCCTTTGACTAATGCTAGCAAACAGGACTTCCATCATGCTTCAAATGCTAGCAGAATAGCTACATGCTAATAGCGATTAACTAAGTGTTGAAACGTCAATAATGCTAACTTAAACGCAGTAGCAGCATTCTAATCATTTGAGCATCATGTTAAGATGTTAATTATGCTAGCATCATGTTAACAACTTGTTAATCATGCTAGCATTATGTTAATCATATTAGCATCTTGCTAAAACATGCAAGCAACATTGTGATTGTGTTAGCATCATGCTAGCAACATGCTAATCTTGTTAACATTTGGTTAAAAGCATGTTTGCAAAATACTAATCATGTTAGCATCATGCTAAGAACATACTAATCATGTTAACAACATGATAAATGTGTTAGCATCATGTTAGCAAAATGCTAATTGTGTTAGATCTATCTATCTATCTATCTATCTATCTATCTATCTATCTATCTATCTATCTATCTATCTATCTATCTCTGTCATGAAGAGCCTCTAACTCTCCATCCATCATGTCCAGCTCAGATCTCCTGCTGTCAGACTCACTGTAGCGGATGTAGTCCTGCATCATCTTCCAGACTCTGAACGGCAGGTTGCCCAAGTATCGTGACACATGAATCAAAGCTCCAGAAGCCATCTGTGGATCCGGCTGTGAGCTCTGGACTCTGGAAGAACATTCAGGAGTCAGAACTGCAGTGGCTTTGGATCAGAACCAGAGAGACCAGAGACAGGAGCAGATCACTCACCTTTCCATTGAGCCTGGAAACTCCTGCAGAACAAACACACTATTTATCATCAAGAACTCAATCAATCATCAATCAATCAACCAATGATCTGAAATCAGACCTTCAGAAAGCAGACGTCATTGGCTTTCATCATCTCCTCCATGTCTTTGATTGTGTGTGAAAGAGCTGAGATGTGTGTGTTCATCTCCTCCAGCTTCTCCTTCATCCTCTGCTTCTTCTGCTCCTCTTCCTCCCTCAGTGCAGTGACTGTAGCTTCTTCTTCATCTCTGAGAAACTGATGAAGCTTCTCAAACTGCTGTTTAATCTGACGCTCTGTGTGCTCAGCTTGAGACTGAAATCAAAGCACATTCACTTCAATCATCTCAATCGACACACATCATTAATATCCAAGATAAACTCGGATACCCGACATAAAACGGATCCAGAAGCAGATGCTCGTCATTTACAGAAATAATAAACTGTTATCCATTATATCAGATCATAACTGTATATAGTGATCCAACAGCTGTAATGAAAATGACTCTCGTCTCTGTTTCCTCACCTTGATGTGTTGAACTGTTTTCTCAATCTCTGCTTTCATTTTTTCATTGTGTTGAAGTTTCTCCTGTAAGGGCTTCAGTGCTGTATTGAGCTCCTCCTAGAATTACACAAATACATAAAACTCCAGATTACAGTGAAGAGAAGACAATACAGTGACGATCATATAATGCAGTGAAAAAGTAAAACCTACACTCTAAAAAATGCTGGGTTGTTTTAACCCAATTTTGGGTCAAATATGGACTAACCCAAACGTTGGGTTAAAAATGCAATTTAAAAATGGACAAACCCAGCCATTGGGTTACATTTTTAAATTGCATTTTTAACCCAACGTTTGGGTTAGTCCATATTTGACCCAAAATTGGGTTAAAACAACCCAGCATTTTTTAGAGTGTACCATAAAACAAAGGCAACCTGAGTAAACACAAAGTACAGTTTGTAAATGACAATGTTATTTATTGAAACAAAAAAAGTTATCCAATACCAACTGGGCCGGCGTGAAAATGTATTTGCCCCCGTAGTTACTAATTCCTCAGATCTATGAAACTGCATTTATAATGTAGTTCAGCTGAACTAAACACATCCAGTCCTGATCACTGCAGCTGTTCAATCAGATCAACACTGAACACTGAAGCCTGATTGGTTCACGTCTGTGCGCCTCTACAGACAAACGGCTTTTCAGCCACCAAAACTCACGGGGCCGACTGCATATTTACGCTTTTCAGAACGATGAGCTTTGTAAAACTCGTTTCAGAAAGGCGAGGCATAGAGGAGCAACAATAAAATTATTAAATATTACAATAATGACTTTTTTTAACCTAAAACCACGTAAGGCTATCGCATTAAACCAAATACACAGAATAATGTTCTTTTTAGAACTGTCACATGACCTTTTTAAAAGAGCAAATTTTAGTGACATTTGTTGCAAAAACCAATCAGGCTTCAGTATTCAGGGAAAAACTAAGTTTTCCTCATACGTCAGTTACTGATGCAGTGCTCATGATCTCAGGGAACCGAGGATACGTTAGTAACCGGAACGATCTGTGTTTATGACTGTTATGATACTTTACATGTGAATCAAGAAACATTTGTCTTACCTTATATGATGAAACCACTTCACTGATGGGTCTGACTGTGTGATTGACGTGTTTCTGTGAAGTAAAGCACACGATACACACAGGCTGTTTGTCCTCCAGACAGAAGAGTTTGAGTTCCTCTCTGTGTAAACTGCAGATCTCCTCAGACCCGGATGAACGCCTCTCATTTCTCTCCTTCAAGAATGACTCACACAAGTTTCTTAACGCAAGATTAACTGGAGGATCAGATCTTGAGGATCTTCTCCTGCAGACAGGACACTCCCGAGATCCCTTGGTTCTCCAGTACTGTTGAAGACACTCTTTACAGAAACTGTGACTACAGGATAAAAGAACTGGAGCCTTGAAGATTTCACGACACACGGGACAAGAAAGCTCTTCTGCAGAGACATTTAGTGAAGCCATTTTCACTGTTTGAGCTCCAACAAACTAAACTTTACTTTCACTTTCTGAACGACGGTTTAAAAAACAAATCACCATGAGAATCACAAAGATCAGAAACAAACTTGTTCAGAAAGAAACTTCTCAAATTCCTCTGTAAAGTTTTTTCCTTCGTACTCCACCGATCACTGATTCTTTATTGCTTTTGTCGAGACAAAGTCAGTATGGCAGGAAAGAGAAATAACAAGTCCGCCTCTTCCTGGTTAGTGTTGTAAGAGGGTGAAGCTTCTGATCAAGGTGTGTTGAAACATCAACATCAACATCAACAAGTCAACATCAGTGTCCTGAACAATGATGGAAGCTGAACAAACTCAGGGTTACAGGATGAGTTGACCAAACCAAACCAATCCAGCCTGGCTTAGCTGGTACCATGATGCTGTTCATCAACATGCTCTGTCAGCTCAGGCTTTGATCCCGAGTTTAGGAGTTTAGGAGTGACATCAGTAGCGAACAGCCAATCACAGGCTGAGAAAGAGGGAAACTGAGGCTCATTTCTCACGAGAGAAGCAGCGCGATTCACTACAGAATATTAAGAAATCGAAAAATATAAAGAATTTAAACAAATTTACACAACAAGAAGAAAATAGCTGTGTATGAAAGAGGACAACTAAAAGAAAAAGTCTTGCTATATCAGTGCAAGTAAAAGTTAGTTTATACAGTTGATAAAGGTATAGAGAGAATTGAACATTTAAGCTCACATGCAGTCATTTTATAGCTTCATCTATTACATAAATAATATCCAAATCATACTAATGTTATGATTCTAAATAAGCATTACTAAAAGCCGGACGATTTTGTCTTTAAAAGTAATTTGCTGTGTAGTGATCTTAGAGTAGAAACAAGTGGAGTGACTTTATCGCATCAGACACGCTGACACTGACTATCCTCCTAAACCGGCTTCATAGCACAGGCCCCTGGACTATACCTGTCCTGTGTAGACTTTTGCTATTTCCTGTTCTGTGCCGTGTTTTGTAGTCCTTTGTAGTTTTTCTTGTTGATTAGTTCATGATTGTTCCCAGGTGTGTCTTCGCCAATCTCCTCTTGAGTGTAAATATACCCCAGTGTTTCTCATGTTGTTGGTCTGAGGGTTGTTCCATAAAACAAGATTAGAATACAAGCCAGGCTTATTTTGGTTAGTCAGACTTATTGTCGGTTGATTCTGTTTCATAAAGCAAACTTAAAATAGTTTGAACTCAGTTACTCTGGCAGCTTATGCTGGGAAACTAGCCTGGTCCAGGACAGGCTAACTGGCAGGCTAAGACTCAGCTGTTACACAGATCCTCTAACACTGACCAATAGGAAATGATTAGTTCATCTTTGGGGTCTGAGTCCTTCGTTCTTTTCTCACGTGACAGCCATATTGAATACTTAACCTAGTTAATAATTCACAACCTGCTTACAAACAAGCGCGTAGTTAGTTTTTTTGGATCCACTTGGATGATGCGACGGCAGCCACAGTACAACGGCATCTCCTACAATAAGGTGGAGAGAGGAGAGAGAGTGATAGAGCCAATTCAGTGGATGGGGATTATTAGGAGGCCATGATTGGCAAGGGCCAATGGGTGGAGTGTGGCCAATGTACAGCTTCGGTACGCAGAGCCATAGGACTATTATTGTGTTCTTGTTGAACAGGCCTGGGGAACCACTGATGACGTCACAGGCTCAGATTTGCTTGACCAATCGGCTGAAAGGGGCGTCTCATGACCGCCCAAATGTGCAAAATTAATTTTGAAGTCATTTATCCGTTTTTGACCCGTGAACCAAAAAACGAAAAATCAAGCCGAAATCTCTTTTCTTTTTTTTCTCAGAAAAAAACGAATAAAGGCGCGTTTTCTCGTTTTTGCTCATCTCATTTCAAATTGAAAAACAAACTATCAAAAAGTACACGGACCATTTTATTTGGTGAATTTCTTAACATATCCTCGGCTCGGATACTTAAAAAAAACATGGCGGCCAGCAGCCAATCAGCTTTCAGTGGCGAATGGCCTACCATTACAAAAATGGATATATTTGTACTTCTCATTCATTTCAAATAATGTAACGTAATTTAAATAGCTTCTATAAATCTTTATAAACTTTTACGAACTTTAAACTTTGAATTTTTAAAATGTTTTTACCTCATCAGAATTGTACGAAACTTGGTGACTTTCGTGGCACTTGCTCCATGAACACAATCAAATCATGAATATGATTAGAAAAAGCTAAATTATCTTATAAAATAGTCACACCCGTGATCATCACAGTCTAAAATGACCGCCACAGAAAATATGGAAAATACAGAGGAATATTTGGGGGTAAAATGTATAAATCATCCACCATCAGTCTTTGATAATGTCCATATATACACTCACCTAAAGGATTATTAGGAACACCATACTAATACTGTGTTTGACCCCCTTTCGCCTTCAGAACTGCCTTAATTCTACGTGGCATTGATTCAACAAGGTGCTGAAAGCATTCTTTAGAAATGTTGGCCCATATTGATAGGATAGCATCTTGCAGTTGATGGAGATTTGTGGGATGCACATCCAGGGCACGAAGCTCCCGTTCCACCACATCCCAAAGATGCTCTATTGGGTTGAGATCTGGTGACTGTGGGGGGCATTTTAGTACAGTGAACTCATTGTCATGTTCAAGAAACCAATTTGAAATGATTCGAGCTTTGTGACATGGTGCATTATCCTGCTGGAAGTGGCCATCAGAGGATGGGTACATGGTGGTCATAAAGGGATGGACATGGTCAGAAACAATGCTCAGGTAGGCCGTGGCATTTAAACAATGCCCAATTGGCACTAAGGGGCCTAAAGTGTGCCAAGAAAACATCCCCCACACCATTACACCACCACCACCAGCCTGCACAGTGGTAACAAGGCATGATGGATCCATGTTCTCATTCTGTTTACGCCAAATTCTGACTCTACCATCTGAATGTCTCAACAGAAATCGAGACTCATCAGACCAGGCAACATTTTTCCAGTCTTCAACTGTCCAATTTTGGTGAGCTCGTGCAAATTGTAGCCTCTTTTTCCTATTTGTAGTGGAGATGAGTGGTACCCGGTGGGGTCTTCTGCTGTTGTAGCCCATCCGCCTCAAGGTTGTGCGTGTTGTGGCTTCACAAATGCTTTGCTGCATACCTCGGTTGTAACGAGTGGTTATTTCAGTCAAAGTTGCTCTTCTATCAGCTTGAATCAGTCGGCCCATTCTCCTCTGACCTCTAGCGCCAACAAGGCATTTTCGCCCACAGGACTGCCACATACTGGATGTTTTTCCCTTTTCACACCATTCTTTGTAAACCCTAGAAACGGTTGTGCATGAAAATCCCAGTAATTGAGCAGATTGTGAAATACTCAGACCGGCCCGTCTGGCACCAACAACCATGCCACGCTCAAAATTGCTTAAATCACCTTTCTTTCCCATTCTGACATTCAGTTTGGAGTTCAGGAGATTGTCTTGACCAGGACCACACCCCTAAATGCATTGAAGCAATTGCCATGTGATTGGTTGATTAGATAATTGCACTAATGAGAAATTGAACAGGTGTTCCTAATAATCCTTTAGGTGAGTGTAGATATATATATATATATATCCAAATGCAAAACCTAATAAAAGTAAGTAATTATGAAAGAAATACTCAACTTATAAGCAACTAGGGAATCCACAGCCCTACTGTACTGTATAATATCTATATTTAGGACTATACAGGGATCTATAGTTAATATTCAACAATATTATTGATCTCCTGCATTGACATTATATAATAACTGAACTGAGCTGGACGATGACATCACGGTTTACTCCAGAGCGGCTATATATATATATATATATATATATATATATATATATATATATATATATATATATATATAAATGAACTAAATTAATAACTTTTTTACAACAGAAATGAAGCATCAATGAACTTACTGAAGCTGGACTGTGACGCTATTTTCTTCTGGAAACAAACTTTGTTGCATTATTGTCCTGTTCTCTCTGTAAAGCTGCTCTGAAACACTCTGTGTGTAAAAAGCGCTGTATAAATAGAGTGTGTGTGTTTGTGTGTGTAACTGAGCATGTGTGAGTGATAGTGTGAGTGATAGTGTGTATGAGTGAGTGTGAGTGTGTGAGAGCGTGTATGTGTGTGTAACTGAGCATGTGTGAGTGATAGTGTGTGTGAGTGATAGTGTGTATGTGTGTGTAACTGAGGGCATGTGTGAGTGATAGTGTGTGTGTGTGAGTGATAGTGTGTATGTGTATGTGTGTGTAACTGAGGGCATGTGTGAGTGATAGTGTGTGTGAGTGAGCGTGTATGTGTGTGTAACTGAGGGCATGTGTGAGTGATAGTGTGTGAGTGATAGTGTGTATGAGTGAGTGTGAGTGTGTGTGAGAGCGTGTTTGTGTGTGTAACTGAGCATGTGTGAGTGATAGTGTGTGTGAGTGATAGTGTGTATGTGTGTGTAACTGAGGGCATGTGTGAGTGATAGTGTGTATGTGTGTGTAACTGAGGGCATGTGTGAGTGATAGTATGTGTGAGTGAGCGTGTTCGTGTGTGTAACTGAGCATGTGTGAGTGATAGTGTGTGTGTGTGAGTGATAGTGTGTATGTGTGTGTAACTGAGGGCATGTGTGAGTGATAGTGTGTATGTGTGTGTAACTGAGCATGTGTGAGTGATAGTGTGTGTGAGTGAGCGTGTTCGTGTGTGTAACTGAGCATGTGTGAGTGATAGTGTGTGTGTGTGTGATAGTGTGTATGTGTGTGGAACTGAGGGCATGTGTGAGTGATAGTGTGTATGTGTGTGTAACTGAGCATGTGTGAGTGATAGTGTGTGTGAGTGAGCGTGTTCGTGTGTGTAACTGAGCATGTGTGAGTGATAGTGTGTGTGATAGTGTGTATGTGTGTGTAACTGAGCATGTGTGAGTGATAGTGTGTATGTGTGTGTAACTGAGCATGTGTGAGTGATAGTGTTTGTGTGTGTAACTGAGCATGTGTGAGTGATAGTGTGTGTGAGTGAGCGTGTTCGTGTGTGTAACTGAGCATGTGTGAGTGATAGTGTGTGTGAGTGAGCGTGTTCGTGTGTGTAACTGAGCATGTGTGAGTGTGTGAGTGTGTTTGTGTGTGTAACTGACCATGTGTGAGTGATAGTGTGTGTGAGTGAGTAACTGAGCATGTGTGAGTGATAGTGTGTGTGTGTGTGTGTAACTGAGGGCATGTGTGAGTGATAGTGTGTGTGTGTGTTTGTAACTGAGCATGTGTTAGTGATAGTTTGTGAGTGTGTGTGAGTGATTATATGGTAAATGGACTGCATTTATATAGCGCTTTTTAGGTGTCTTGCTCATGGACACCTCGACACTTGGTCAGGTGGAACCGTATACTGTATACAACAATTCTATGTATACAGTATAAAGGTGCTGTATAATGAAGGTGTCCTGATCGAGTGTGTGTGTCAGTGCAGTGTGCAGAAGAGACGTGAGCGTTCACTGTATTCAGATGCACTTTATTCTACAGTAAAAATCATGTTCTCCGCATTTCTACACAGGGTTGTGACAACGAGGGTGTGTGTTTTCAGTCTCTTCACAGCAAGTCCTCGTGCAAGCGTCAGTCTTTGTTGACGGAGCGCGTGCAGCGGGTGAAGTGTGTGACGCACGCGGGGAGCATGGAGCGTAGCGCGCGTCTGAGGCTCGGCGCGGGGTCGTCGTCGCTCGCCGGCGGTCGGTCCGTCTCGTCCGATCTCGCCTCGTCCTCCACAAACTCCACCTCGATGAACTCCAGCAGACGCAGACGCGTCAAACACCTGCGCGTCAAACACACACACACACACTCAGACAAGCAATGCAGTCTCAAACACAGTCAAAGATGTATTCAGACATCTTCAACATTCCTCCCATTATCACAGTTTATTCGTGTGAGTGTGTGTGTGTGTGTGTTCCTCCACCCACCTGCAGCTCCTGAGCACCATCATCTGTGTGAGTCTGCATGTGCGCAGTCGTAGCGAGCGCAGGTCCTGCAGACGGCCGAGAGACAGCAGACCCGGCCCGACCTCCTTCCCGCCCAGACTGAGGCGCTCCAGCCCCGGCCAGCCCTCGCCCAGCCCCAGCGCCACCATCTGGGTCCGGCTGCACGTCTCCAGCTCCAGGTGTGTGAGGCGCGCGAGTGTGTGTGAGCCGGGCGGGACGCAGCTCTTCAGACCCGCGACGGTCACGCGGATCAGGTCGCGCAGCTCCAGTCGGGTCAGGCCTCGCCACGCGCTCAGACTGCGCAGGTGCTGATCCGAGAACGACGGCACGCTATCCAGGACCAGCGTCTCGATGCCGTCTCCCTCGGAGAAGAAGCCGGCCGGGACTTCACAGAAATGCAGTTCCAGCACCTGTAACCAGCAGCAGGAGTGTTTTTCCATGGCACATACATAATAAACATTTAAAGGGGTCATCGGATGCCCATTTTCCACAAGTTGGTATGATTCTTTAGGGTCTTCATGTAAAGTTTGTAACATACTTTGGTTAAAATTCCTCAATGTTTGTGTAAAACAACAGCCTTTTTACCTCCTCAAAACAACTCTGTTCACAGCGACCCGTTTCGGTGCATGTCTCTTTAAATGACTATGAGGTGCATGTCTCTTTAAATGACTATGAGGTGCATGTCTCCTTAAATGATAATGAGGTGCATGTCTCTTTAAATGATGATGAGGTGCCTGTCTCTTTAAATGACTATAAGGTGCATGTCTCCTTAAATAATGAGGTGCATGTCTCTTTAAATGATAATGAGGTGCATGTCTCTTTAAATGATGATGAGGTGCATGTCTCTTTAAATGACTATGAGGTGCATGTCTCCTTAAATAATGAGGGGCATGTCTCTTTAAATGATAATGAGGGGCATGTCTCTTTAAATGATAATGAGGTGCATGTCTCTTTAAATGACTATGAGGTGCATGTCTCCTTAAATGATAATGAGGTGCATGTCTCCTTAAATGATAATGAGGGGCATGTCTCTTTAAATGATGATGAGGTGCATGTCTCTTTAAATGACGATGAGGTGCATGTCTCTTTAAATGACGATGAGGTGCATGTCTCTTTAAATGATAATGAGGTGCATGTCTCTAAACGACAATGAGGTGCATGTCTCTTTAAATGATAATGAGGTGCATGTCTCTTTAAATGATAATGAGGTGCATGTCTCTAAACGACAATGAGGTGCATGTCTCTTTAAATGATAATGAGGTGCATGTCTCTTTAAATGACTATGAGGTGCATGTCTCCTTAAATGATAATGAGGTGCATGTCTCCTTAAATGATAATGAGGGGCATGTCTCTTTAAATGATGATGAGGTGCATGTCTCTTTAAATGACAATGAGGTGCATGTCTCTTTAAATGATGATGAGGTGCATGTCTCTTTAAATGATAATGAGGTGCATGTCTCTAAACGACAATGAGGTGCATGTCTCTTTAAATGACAATGAGGTGCATGTCTCTTTAAATGACAATGAGGTGCATGTCTCTTTAAATGATAATGAGGTGCATGTCTCTAAACGACTATGAGGTGCATGTCTCTTTAAATGACAATGAGGTGCATGTCTCTTTAAATGATAATGAGGGGCATGTCTCTTTAAATGATGATGAGGTGCATGTCTCTTTAAATGATAATGAGGTGCATGTCTCTAAACGACAATGAGGTGCATGTCTCTTTAAATGACAATGAGGTGCATGTCTCTTTAAATGATAATGAGGTGCATGTCTCTTTAAATGACAATGAGGTGCATGTCTCTTTAAATGATAATGAGGTGCATGTCTCTTTAAATGACAATGAGGTGCATGTCTCTTTAAATGACAATGAGGTGCATGTCTCTTTAAATGATAATGAGGTGCATGTCTCTAAACGACTATGAGGTGCATGTCTCTTTAAATGACAATGAGGTGCATGTCTCTTTAAATGATAATGAGGGGCATGTCTCTTTAAATGATGATGAGGTGCATGTCTCTTTAAATGATGATGAGGTGCATGTCTCTTTAAATGACAATGAGGTGCATGTCTCTTTAAATGATGATGAGGTGCATGTCTCTTTAAATGACAATGAGGTGCATGTCTCTTTAAATGATAATGAGGTGCATGTCTCTTTAAATGATAATGAGGTGCATGTCTCTCTAAATGACAATGAGGTGCATGACTGTTTAAATGATAATGAGCAACTGCTCACATCTCTTCCATAGGGCGTGTTAACACAAGACACTAAAGTGATGCTCTGGTGGACAGAATACAAATGTCTGAGGGCAGAAATATGCTAATACAGGAAATAATAAATAAATAAGTGATCTCTTGGCAAAATAACTGGTGTCTGGTCCCGTGAATTAAACAACAGAAGGGTAAGACCCTGATCTGCACACCTGTAGTGAGAGCGGGAGCAGACGGCAGCTGGGTAAACCGCGCAGATCTGTGTGTATCAGGCAGAGTCTGCGCAGACGCGGACACTTGGAGCCGAGCGAGCGCAGCCAGGACTCGCTGAGGAACACGCCGGCGCGCGCAGACAGGAGCAGACCGCGCAGACGCAGGAGACGCAGCCCGTGACCCAGATACTGGCGCAGCAGAACCCACAGCACTCGAGACGTCACCTGCAACACACACACACACACACACAGCAACATCTGGCTCAGGTTCTGGGTAATAACTGAAGAGGTGTAAGTGTGGCCTGTAAAGGTTTAGGTTAAGTAAATGCTTGAATTAAATTTATAGCTAGATATGCTAGTTTTTTTAAAGGGGTGGTGTAATGCCCTTTTCACAAGATGTAAAATAAGTCTCTGATGTCCCCAGAGTGTGTGTGTGAAGTTTAGCTCAAAATACCCCACAGATATTTTTATATAGCATGTTAAAATTGTCACTTTTTGAGGGTGAGCAAAAACACACGTTTTTTGTGCGTGTCCCTTTAAATACAAATGAGCTGCTGCTCCCGGCGCAGGGGGCGGAGCTTCAAGAGCTGGTGTCCTTTTACCTCACACACACATGCACTGAACATTTCACAAACTTTTAGCCTTTTATGTTCAAACCGGATTCAAAGATGGAGAGACTCGAGAAGAAGAGACAACATGTAGAAGCAACAGGACATTTCTGAATGGTTAGTTGATGAGTTTATGCAGCTGATGTGGAGTTATCTTCTAGTCAGTGATTAGCATATTCGGTCTTGATA
>CM040833.1:1297500-1310000 GCA_022828995.1 Vimba vimba
CCTTGTTTTATTTTTAAAACATCAAAACATTATTTATCGTAATAGAATTTTTTGATCTCACCTTTTTGTCTGCGTTTATATTTTTAAGCCGCACTTACACTGCTATTGCAGTTGCGTAAATAATGTTGTGAGATTACGGTTTTAAATATACAATTTGGAATCTATAAATATGAAATCATGGAAAAAAATAGAATATTTTAAATATGAAACAAAAACGGCCAGTAGGTGGCGGCAAATCACTGTCTTAATGAGTGAGTCGTTGAATCATTGACTCACCCAATTTGTTCAAACACACAGAATCATTCAATAATGAAATACCTTGATGCAAATAAAAAAAATACCTTTACAAATTTTCTTTTGGCGAAATTGAGCAAAACAAAGACGGTGTTGTCTCTACGATGCAAGTCACTTAACATTTACTCGTGGTTTATTGAATTGTTGGCCTGACATGAAGAACAGTCACACTAGGAAGATGCTCTGTTAGAGGCTCAAAAATCAAATCAAATACATAATTTAAAAGTGCAATCAATAATCTTGCAGAGGCAGTTCTTGAAGAATTACGAAATGTCCATTTAAGTCAAATAAATTGATCTAGTCTAATATAATATACGCTACCGTTCAACAGTTTGGGGTCAGTAAGATTTTTAATGTTTTTAAAATAAGTCTCTTCTGCTCACCAAGGCTGCATTTATTTGATAAAAAACAATATAAAAAACAGTAATATTGTGAAATATTATGACAATTTAAAATGACTGTTTCCTATTTTAATATCTAGTAAAGTGTAATTTATTCCTGTGATCAAAGCTGAATTTTCAGCATCATTACTCCAGTCTTCAGTGTCACATGATCCTTCAGAAATCACTCTAATATGATGATCTGATGATCAAAAATCATTCATTATTATTATCAGTGTTGAAAACAGTCGTGTACAAATTTGTTTCAAAATTCTTTGATGAATAGAAAGTTCAAAAGAACAGCATTTATTTAAACAAAATAGAATATTTTCTAAAATTATAAATGTCTTTACTGTCACTTTTGATCAGTTTAACTCATCCTTGATGAATAAAAGTATTGATTTATTTGATTTCTTTCCCACAAAAATAAAATTAAAATTCTTACTGACCCCAAACTTTTGAAGGGTAGTGTTTAATCTTACAAAGCTTTATATTTCAGATAAATGCTGTTCTTTTGAACTTCATATTCATCAGAGAATTTTGAAACAAATTTGTACACGACTGTTTTCAACACTGATAATAATCATAAATGTTTCTTGATCATCAAATCATCATATTAGAGTGATTTCTGAAGGATCATGTGACACTGAAGACTGGAGTAATGATGCTGAAAATTCAGCTTTGATCACAGGAATAAATTACACTTTACTGTATATTCACATAGAAAACAGATGATTTACATTGGAATAATATTTCACAATATTACAGTTTTTGTTTGTATTTTTAATCAAATAAATGCAGCCTTGGTGAGCAGAAGAGACTTCTTTTAAAAACATTAAAAATCTTACTGACCCCAAACTTTTGAACAGTAGTGTATATATATATATATAGTCTAATATAAATTTTCCTGTCTCAGGAAATCGAGGTGATAAAATCCTAAAATAATGCATAACTTCATAACGTATGGTTGGCCAGTTTACATGTCGGATAATTAGAAATGAATAAGCATAGTGATAAACACAATATCAGTTCTCTGTAAACGAGTCCAGGTCTTGAGAGTGAAAGCGTGGATTGATGGTGTGTGTGTGTGTGTGTGTGCAGATCGAGTGGGGCGCGTGTGCACTCGTCCTGACGGGGAACATCGTCATCTTCGCCACCATCCTGGGCTTCTTCCTGGTGTTCGGCTCGAACGACGACTTCAGCTGGCAGCAGTGGTGAAGCCCGTCCGTCTCACTGTCACAGCGCTGACGCCATTCTCTTATTTATAACCGCCGCCCATATGATAGATGCAGGAAATCAGTGCAATAATTTTCTTCATTTTAGATCCTTCTGACATTTTTTTAATTAATTTTTCATGTCATGCACGACTGGATTCAGGTGGTCGAACGAACACTGGTGACATCGAGCATTTGATGTTTTTCAAGCTTTACGACTCTGGTGTCTTTTCTGTTACCAGCTTTCTTTTTTATTCACAACTTATTTATTTGTTCCTGTGTCGCTCTTGTTTTCTCTTTGATAGCGCATTAAACATGAGATTGTAGAATGAAGCTCGTCGTGTTCATGTTGACTCGAATGATTCTGTTAGTTTGTGTGTTTTTGTTTTGTTTGCGCTTGGCATCGTGAGATTTCCCAGGCATGTTTCTTTGGAAAAAGCAACAAGAAAGGAACTGTTTATCAGCTAACTATGAAAATCAGATCATGTTTGATTTAAAAGCATGTAGACTAGCTCATAAACATCTTTTAAGGTGTACATTAAAAAAGAAAGACAAGATCATGCATCTCTCCGAAACTATTCAAGACGCAGTTGGCTTGTATTTCCAGGTTTCTGAGCGAGCGTTTAAAGTCAACATGGACTCAAATGACACATTTCTGCTCTGATTGGCAGTGATTTATCCGTGCACATTATCTAAAAAAAAAAAATCAATAAAAAAAGTTGGCTTTCATAATCTTTAATCAAAATGTAATACTTTTTAAGGCAAGACACCCCAAGTGAATAGGAAAAAACATTAACAGATATCACCAGACTTCCCCAGATGATTGATTACATTAAGAATTGCAAAAAAAAAAAAAAAAGTTTCCTGAAATATTATGTATAAATATGCAAATGAGGCATTATCTAATTAAATATGCGCTGATTTGCATACATCTCCAGAACGTAAACCTGAACATCAGATAAACCCAGGTTCAAAATTCTTGTTTGATCTTGTTTGAAGGTTTTTATCAAAGGCATTTTGGATTTCTGTTTTTAAAACTCCATAAATTAGAAAACTCTCAACAATTTTTTTAGGAATAAATATTGCATAAAATCAGGCGTATGATATATATTAACAAACCCTTCTGTAAAAACCTTCAGAATATGGACGGGAATAAAACTGTAAGTTTTGGTGTATATAAGTTCTGCTGAAGTGGAGAACAAAACTTTTAAAGATATCAATTGTAATACAAATCTACAGACGCAAATAGATAAAGTGCAATAAAATAAACACTTAAAAGTGTGTTTGGGATGTTTTCTTTCCACTATCCTGAAAAACACTTCATGAACGCCAAAAAGAGCTAAATCTAAATATTGACAGATGCATGAAAATCATGTTTTTGTTCAAGTTCTGTACTTTTTTTCATCCTGTTCCCAAAATTCAGTGGTAGAATGTTTTGTAAATGCGGTTTCATGTTGACTTTAACGCTTTAAAGAGATATTCTGTTATTTTATATCTTACTGTGCAGAAACGGCACAAGTAACATTGTGACTTTTTTTCCCCTCCTGTTCTTTTTTAAATAAATGCCATTTTTGAAAAAAAAGAAGAATTTTAAGTTTGTTGTACACGACCTTTGACCTTTGTTCTCTGTTCCTGTTCAGATTTTGCCTTTTTCACTGACCCCATCATTAGTTTCATCACTGTAATCAAAGGATCACCAGAAGACACACATAATATAATATATAAGAGCTTGCAGTGTCCTCGGGCAGGTCTTCTCTTCTGTCAGTGTGGAATGAGGGAGAGTCGCTGAAACACGTCTGCGTTACAGAAACACCTGCCAGATTCACCCCAGACTTCATGAATAACTCACATTTGTGTCAATACATGTTTGGGTCACTAACCTAAAGGGGGGAAAATAATTATGCATACAAAAAATGAAGAATTTCACTCCAAACTCTGATTACTGTAGCGGGATGTGTTACTTTGTAATTTTGTAGTTGTCATTATTCTCAATGATTAGATTCTTATTAATGTAGGAGCATGTTAATGTATATATATATTTCAAATTATATATTTATATTTTCTTCTATCACTGTAATGACTATTTAGTGGTTATGAAAATAATGCCACAATGCACAGAAACTACATTTTCTTCTTCTTGAGTCTATGGCAGCACGAGGAACCATATGGTAGAAAGTTGTGAAATTTGGCACACTGATAGAGGACAGTCTGAACATTAGACACATCAAATTTGGAGTCTCTAACTCAATCCCTCTAGCGCCACCCACTGTTCAAAATTGCACTCACATTTATGCTAATAACTTTTGAACCGTAAGAGATGGAAACAAAATTTCCGCCATTTTGATTTTTCCACCATTTTGAATTTTCCACCATTTTGAACTCCTCCTAGACGGTTTGTTTGATTTTTACCAAATTTGGCTCAGATCTTCATCAGACCATGCCGGCAAAAAGTTATTTAAAGGTTTTTGATAGACCCAACCGTTCTCGAATAATGTGCAAACAAATTTGCCGAAGAGCACGTCAAATTGAACACAAGGCTATATCTCTGAAACGCTTGAGCGTATTGAGGCGAGTCTTGGTACATGTCATCACAAGCATGACCTGAGGCTACATGCAGAGTTTCGGCATAGCACCACCTACTGGTCAGGAGACATGAAAAATGGCTATTTTCTGCTTATAACTAATGGATGGTTTGCACAAAAAACAAACTTTTAATTCAGTGTGACATACTGAGACAAATCACACCCAATTATCCCATAACATACATAGTATTTCGGACACTTTGAATTTTACCGTAAGATGCTGAAGGAAATCAAAAAGTTTCAGAACAGCGCCACCTTTTGGTCACAATTTATAATGAAATTTTAAAAAATGCTAATAGCTATTGATTAATTGATTAAATACAAACTTTATATGTCACCCATTGTCAACACCACACAACACCAATTTAGTAACAGCGCCACCTGTCGGTCAAAAGTTATAAGCAATTTAGTCAAATTACAAGTGATTGTATTTGTGATTTTTCCGCCATTTTTACTAAAATAATCTAAAAATGCTTTTAACTCTCTGTGCCTTTTTAAAGCTTGACTCTTAATTGTTGCTTGCAGCTCTATACATTAGCTATATGAGTGGGGCACATTCCTGCCAGGTTTCGTGTGTGTGTGTGTGTGTGTGTGTGTGTGTGCATTTGAATATTTGGAGAGAAAGAAAGAGTGTTTTCTTCCCCCGAAGCGAGAGAGATCCATCATCGTGTTCAGAGCCGCAGTGGAGGACTGAGAGGCCAGAGCACACTGGAGGTTATGAGGAGGTTTTTCAGAGTCGACAGAGATGAAGATTACGGTCAGATTCAATATCTCACTGCCAAATGCATCCGCCTGTCTCAGGAGAAAGGTGAGAGTCCACATGATCAGATTCAGAGATGCCAACTTTAAACCAGTTTAGATTATGTAGATCAGCTAAACTCAAGAAGCCTGACAATGCTAACAACCACATTCCTTTTCGTTTATATGTATTATTTGCTACAATTCTGTAATTTATTTGACTCTTTCTGCTCTACGCATATATATTTTTGTTGTTAACACTTTACAATAAGGTCACATTTGTTAACTTTCATGCATTAACTAATAATGAGCAAAAACATTTGTTACAGTATTTATTAATATTTGTTAGTAATAATAACAAAAAAGGGATAGTTCACCAAAGGAAAATTCTCTAATCTACTCAAACCTGTTTGAGTTTATTTGTTCTGTTGAACACAAAATATATTTTGATGAACAGATGTTGGTGCCCATTGACTTTAATAGTATAGTAATTTATTTTTTCTTACTATGGAATTCAATGGGGACAGTGAAGTATGTTTAGTGTTATTTAATGTTTTGGGACCTTATTGTAAAGTGTTACCATTTTGTCAGAATTACTTGTTTATTTGCATTATTCATTTTTTTCTTTTTTTTTTTTCACAATTTCTCATTCTCTGCAACTGTTTTTGAAATGCTTCAGCATGTTTTGTTCATGCACACAACTAAAATGACTAGTAGGGTTAGTTGGTAAGCTGATCTCTGATCAGTAATTCAGTAATAATAGTTTTGGGAGTGTCCGTCTTTCTGGAGGAGTGTTGATGTCCAAAATGTGTTCTGTGATTTTCCCTTATCTTATTGACACATTCTTTTGGGGTTTTATATTAATGACAAGCAATTATTTTGTATTAACCTCCTTTTATTTATTGGCAAGTTTTATATCCATAAATGTAAATATACAAAAAGGGACATCTCAAACAAGAATTGAATTTGTACTTAAATACAATTTCAGTGTGTCTGTATATAATATGCTTTTATTCATTTTTATGCCCTCCGGTTTTTTTCTTTTCTTTTCTTTTCTATTTATTGGTAAATAATTTTCTATAGCCTATATAAATTAGACTTCTTTATATTATTTTTTCTTGTTGACTGTTGAATTATATAACTAGTTTATTGTCTGAAAGTTTGTCTGTTTTTGTATCTTATGTTTGTTCAAATTTGCAATAAAAAAAGTAATTCAGTAATGCAGTGTGAGAGTGTGTGTGTGCGCGTGTGTGTGTGTTTGTGTGCGCGTGTGTGTGCGCGTGTGTGTGTGTGCGTGCGTGTGTGTGTGTGTGTGTGTGTGAGTGTGCGCGTGCGTGTGTGTGTGTGTGCGCGTGTGTGTGCGCGCGTGTGTGTGTGTGTGTTGCAGCAGTGCTCCAGCATGAGCTGCTGGTGTCTCGAGAGCGTCAGCAAGCTCTGCAGGTGGAGATGGAGGCTCTGTCAGTGCGAGTGTGTCATAAGGAGCAGATCTGCGTTGAGATGAGCATCAAATACCAGCAGCTGATGGAGAGATTTCAGCAGCAGGTACAGCCCAACACAAACCACATTAATATGTGAGATGATCACTGGATGAAACGTGTACCACAATGAGACTAGTGAAACGGCTTCTCGAACAAGAACAAATGTAGGGGGCGGGGCTTGATTTTGTCCGTGGGGAATTGATTGGATTGTTGTGGTTTGCTATTGGTGGATCTCATGTGAGTGACAGGTTGCTCCGCCCACATCATCAGAGAAGAGATGATGCAAAAGGGAGGGGAAGTTATTTTGTTTAAAGGCTTATTGAAGCAATATTGCACACAGTTCAATAGTAGGGGTGTAACGATACTCTCGATGAATATCACGATACTGAACTCACGATACGATGTTATTGCGATACTCCAAGACAAATGATAAAAGGTTAACAAAAGATTTACTGTTGATTAAAATGCTGAATTTGGTAATAAAAGTGTGTGTAAATGAATAGTCTTGGACTTGATGCTGAAACCCAAAGTACAGGACAATAGAGATGCCAGAATAACAATATTCATGATTCTGAAGCTGAACATACTGAATTATTTTAGACGAATATGCTTGATCTCTGTCACTGACTAGATATATTTTAAATAACATAGGCCACTTTTTACTGGTAACATCAGATATTTGGCTTTATCAGGACTCTCAAATATTCCCCCATTGCATTATTATACATTATATTCAACATTATATATAGTAGTTTAATGTAGTACTGACTGTCCGTATAACCTGTGTGTGTGTGTGTGTGTGTGTGTGTGTGTGTGTGTGTGTGTGTGTGTGTGCAGGAGCAGGCTGTGACGGAGGACAGGCGGAGAGACGCTTCACTCCTGAGTCTCCAGATAGAGCAGGTGAGCTGTGACTTACAGAAGCTGCAGGGCTCAGAGACGCAGCTGATGGGCCTGGTGGACGAGCTGCACCAGGAGGCCCAGCTCAGAGCCCAGCAAGCTGAGGTCCTGGAGACGCGGCTCCACGAGGAGACCCAGTCAAAGGCACAGCTAGTGGAAGACCTAGAGATGCAGCTAAACAGGTAGGCTATCTAACATGATTGTTATACGCATATGTATTGCATGATGTTCACAGACCTGTAGCAGACAGATGCATAAGCCATTGAAGTATATATTCTGCTTGATCAGTAAATCCCTGGAGCTGATGGAGCTGCACAGCGCCACCCAGAGGACGGTGGAGGAACTGCGGCGAGAGAATTCGGAGAGTCTCGGGAAACTCCGGGAAACTGCGGAACAGTTCGAGTGGCTGTGCGATCAGCAGCGCCGGTGGATGAGCTGCGTCAAGAGGTTCACACACACACACACTTCACTCGTAGTGACACACACTTATAAAATCGCTTCCTGAACCTTTGTGAATCATTTGCTTCGAACCAGTGAATTGGAGCGTGTGTCAAACTGCCAAAGGCTAAACAAGGCTTCTTTATGTCATCCATCACTCATTTGTAAACTGCTGAAAATTAGCATATTTATAATGAGCCGTTCACACAGAGTGTGTGTGTGTGTGTGTGTGTGTTTGTGTGTGTGTGTGTGTGTGTGTGTGTGTGTGCAGGTTTAAGGACTGTCTGTCTGGGGAGAAGGAGTCCCTGGAGCTGCAGGTGAACAGGTTACAGGTGGAGCTGGATGCTGTCAGGAAGACTGTGGACTCCGACTGTCCCGCAGAACACAGCAGAAGGTCACCTTTATTTTAGTTAATGTTTTATTCTGTATGATAAATGTGTGATGATTTTCTCTTTTCCTCACAGACGGGATGTTGAGAGGATATCTGAGCTCCAGGCTGAGGTGGAGCGATGGAAGACACTGTATGAAGACCTGCTTCAACTCACCACACAGCAGGTACACACACACACGCGCACACACACACACACACACACACACACACACACACACACACACACACACACACACACACACAAACACACTCACTCACTCACTCACTCACACACACACACACACACACACACACACACACACACACACACTTAAACACATACATTTACTAACCCTGTCTGAATAAACACAAATATGTAATGTTATAATGTGTGTGTGTGTGTGTGGTTTCTTCAGGGTCCGTGGGCAGCAGATGAACACCTCAAGCCCCCATGAGGATCCAAACACACACGACAGCTTCACATTACACAGTTTACTCATGTGACCAGTGTTTCTTTAAGAGTCTCTTCTGCTCACCAAGGCTGCGTTTATCTGATCTAAAACACAGTAAAAACAGTAATATATCACTAGAGGACACCAGAGGGCGATGTTCCTCCACACACACTCACACACACTCATGCCAAACCTCAGGAGCTGGAATGTGTTCCACATCTCTCCAAACACCAGCACAACTAGACAGTGTCATCCTAATCCTGGCTCTCCTGGAGCAGAAGATCCTTCAGTCACATCTGATCCGCCTCGACCCGTACAGTGTCATCATCTGTCTGACAGCAGGAGTGTGTTTCTCAGTGATCTATAAAGTGTTGAACAGAAACGCTTCATCCAGACTAACATCACACACACTCTTCAGTGCACTTTTACTGTTGTTTAAAGGGAAGTCTGCCAGCGCTCACATCAGAGCTTCATATTAGTTCCACTTAAAGGTGCAGTGTGTAAGTTTTAGCAGCATCTAGTGGTGAGGTTGTGAACTGCACCCAACAGAAGTTTCGGTGGCCGACAGGAAGTGATGTCATCATCTGAGAGCAGAGAGTAGCCAGTTAAACAATGAGGTTTCTTTACAAAGATAAACTAAGAAATTAGGTTTACTTAATTATTCAGTAAAACGATGTTATTGCTAATATTATTGTGACTTGTTCATCATTGTGTCAGTGTTTTATCTGCTGACTTTAGCTGAAGCTTCTTATCATGAAGAACAACATAGTGACGAAACGCATTTGTCCGTTCAGGGCCACCGTAGAAACATGTCGATGTAAGCGGACCCGCGGTGTGTGTGGTGAGAAATGCTCATTCTAAGGTAATAAAACATAACGGTTTATTATGTAAGATCATTGAAAATAGTTATGTATATGATATTGCAAAATAAATATCAATAAACAATAAAACATAATGGTTCATTATATAAGGTCTTTATACACCACTGAAAACATAGTTAGGTGTATGATATTGCATTTCTGTTTACAGATCCTCCTAAATATTACACAATGCACCTTTAATACTGTGATAAAGTTGTTTGCATGGAAGACCCACATGTAATACTACTGTGTGCCACCAGATGCCACTATAGCCACATATATATGTAAATAGTGCTGTGTATTCCCTAGCTGCTTATAAAAGTATTTTCAGACATAATTACTTGCTTTTTTACCATTCTGATTAAGTGACAAATTTCCATCAGAAGGCTAGCTATGCAAATGAGGGATATGCAAATTTAATATAAAGTATACTGTGCTGTATCGCAAAAGAAACTCAATTAAGACATGGAATTGACATTACCACATTAATCACGACATCTTGTGTAACAGGTATAGGAATAATACTGTTATATATGTATCGTTGAGTAGAATTCACACACAATTATTCATTTATACCTGATGGAAATGAGTGCTTTCCCCTTTAAGTGCTGTGATGTCATCATGAGCTAACGTAACTTCCGGTTCTGTCTCTTCTCTTCCGTTTTGCATAATCTCATGGGAGAGGTAGGTTTCTTTTGACATCCTGATAATCTTCATTGTAATTATTGCTTTTATGTCTATATTTTTACTCCAGTTCATGAGTATAATGTTATTTTACTCACCTGTGTGATTATTTTTTTGTCATTTTACCATTTTTGAGTAATATATTTGCCCAAATATGTGGGAATGTGAGCACATGGTGACAAGTGTACATCATTTATTTTTATAGAAAACAAATGCGATTCACTCTCAGAGGCTGCGCATTTCTGTCTTGTATCAGGTATGATTTCTACACTTTTACACTAATTTATCTATTTTATTCACTTCATTATATCTCTTTTATGCGTTTATCAGACCTCTCTGAGTGTGTATAGAAGTGAATAGAGTTCAGAACTGGGTTTCATGAGACGCAGGGAGTCTGGATGCCTCTTACCTTCATTACTGAGAATAACAGACGTGTCTTATAAGACTGATTTCCCTGGTGATGTCAGGGATTTTCAAAGTCTCTTGTGTTTAGGGAACAGGACTTTTGTATATGTTTCAAAAATATTATTATTCAGAGCTGCTTTCACATGCTTATATCAATAATAAAGCTGCCATGTCAAACAGATGTTTGGGTCAGTGTTGTGATGGTGAGATGGTGACGTCAGCGCCTCTGCTGGCGGACGCTGGAACTGCAGCTTGTGTTTTCAGACTGACTTCAGTTAGTTCAGCATAGCCAGAGAATGTCTAATAAGGGGAGAACTTCCACTCTCGGTAAACTTCTGAACGGGTTGCAGTTCCACTCTGGCTCCACATGAGGGCGCTCACAGGACGAGTGCAGTTCCACTCTGGCTCCACATGAGGGCGCTCACAGGACGAGTGCAGTTCCACTCTGGCTCCACATGAGGGCGCTCACAGGACGAGTGCAGTTCCACTCTGGCTCCACATGAGGGCGCTCACAGGACGAGTGCAGTTTCACTCTGGCTCCACATGAGGGCGCTCACAGGACGAGTGCAGTTCCACTCTGGCTCCACATGAGGGCGCTCACAGGACGAGTGCAGTTCCACTCTGGCTCCACATGAGGGCGCTCACAGGACGAGTGCAGTTCCACTCTGGCTCCACATGAGGGCGCTCACAGGACGAGTGCAGTTCCACTCTGGCTCCACATGAGGGCGCTCACAGGACGAGTGCAGTTCCACTCTGGCTCCACATGAGGGCGCTCACAGGACGAGTGCAGTTCCACTCTGGCTCCACATGAGGGCGCTCAGAGGACGAGTGCAGAATGAATGGAGGTCTATGGCGCTATACCCCTCAAAATCCACTTTTCTCAGGATATAATTTTTTGTCTAGTAATTTGAATGTTGTATTCGAAAGAAGATGCAAAGTAATTACACATTGCTGGGTGTTAGATTTTTTAGAGTCACTTATTTGCTTTAAAAAGTCTTTTAAATTGTCAATGACGTCATACACATCGTACGACCAGAGACACTGCTTTACGGCAATCCTTCAGTCACTTTGGTGCTTTCGCGCTCTGCACTGTCTTTTTTTTCTTTTTTCAGCAACCAAAAAAAAAGTTGCTGTGTTGAAAATAAAAACTTGGGCGAAAAAGTCTGCCTTAACATTCTGGTCCTGCTTCGGATGCCACGATGCCATCAAGCGGTATCTCTGGTCGCAATCAGCAGAATGCTAGCGTGTTATGGGCAACAACAACTCAACCTGTAAGAAATCGAAAGGAAATAAGTGCTCATTCATTCAACTTTCGACCTATAACCCATGTTGAACTTGCAAAACCTACAACCAAATCTGAAATTTCTCAACGGCAATCGGGTGAAAGAGACACATTTAGCCGTCTAGCTCCATAGACTCCCATTCATTCTGCACTCATGGCCGATCGCCCCCAGTGGAGCTCTGGTGGAACTACAACCAACATTCGGTACAATAGGACTCAATAGGGAGTGGCCAGGCTCTCCGTAGACGGGCTCTGGCATAGTTAAATATTCAACAGCGTTTTTCCCCCGGGTCATTTTGACCCCGAATTTTGTAAAAAAAAATTGAGTGTTTATCGGAGGGGTCCAAGACCCCAGGACTTTTGTCGCACTTGAACCACAAAATACACACAAATAAAAAAAAAGTAATGGATTCGAGGAGTTTTGTG
>CM040833.1:1315000-1320000 GCA_022828995.1 Vimba vimba
GTCCAGCGCATGGAAACGCCATCAGATGCAGAATTAGCTAAACCTTCACGCGTTTACTGCGTTCACTTCATGGCGTCTGAGAGACTCTGAGAGATTCATGCACACACTGATTTCATGAGCCAGAACCTCAGGATGTTCAGGATCTGCGGGTCTTATAACACACACACTGAGAGGAAGAGTGTGTAGTGTTCGTCTCAGCCAGCGCTGTCATTTACCCTGGAGAACACTCACATTAATGAGCAACAAAAGCACAATAATCACAACATCCACTGAATGATGATCACCAACGCAATAATCCTCCGGTGAGCCTAAAACTGGCAGTCCTGAGATAATATAAATTATGCAAAAAAAAAAAAAAAATTCTTACAAGAAAAAATATCTGTCAGTTTTAAAGTTACAATATGCAAGATTTTCTGCCACTAGAGGGCGCTACATTCCAAACAACAACAAACTCACAGAACAGTAATAAGAACATAAAAATAGTCTAAAAATAATTAAAATAATAAAATAATATTACCATGTTATTAAAATAAATAATATTAAAATTAAAAGAATAAAACCGGTCCACAGGCTGACAGCGCACAGCGGACACGAACATATCCAAATATAGGCACATTTTCACCGTTTCAAAAGCCCAATTTGCACAGCACACAATCATATAACCAAATACATTTTTGCAGCAAAATTATCAGTGTGAAATTAATGCTTATGTTATGTTAAACTGCTCAGCGGAAGCTCATAATAAACCAAACGTTTTACCTTGAGCAGGGTGCTCCTGTTAACTTACTCCAAATGTGGCTTGGCGCTCAGGAGCTGAGTAGATAAAGTCTCTCATGAGGGAATGGATGTCCAAAGCATTCAAAATGTCTGTGTGGACATTCATCAGGGACAAGTGTGTGAGTCTCTTCTGTGTCATGGTGGACCGTAACCATGTTTTTAATCGGTGCAAGTTGGAGAATGATCGCTCGGATGAGGCCACTGATATAGGTAAACACAGATGCAATTGTATGAGTTTTTCAGCCTCAGTAAACAGAGCTCTCGTTTGAGGATGGAGCTTAGATAGGCATGATGCTACATCTCTCACTGTGCTACACTGAGATTCTCTGGTGACATCGCAAAGCATTTTGAGCTGGAGATTAAGGCGGTCTGTGTCCAGCTCCTGGGGAAGCTGAAGGGGCTCCAAATCAACAGTTCCTCCTCCTGCTGCCCTCTCTCGGCTCGCTGCTGGTGTCATACTCTCTTGATCAAACCGTCTCTTCAAGGGATAGTTCGCCCAAAAATGATATTTAAGCCATGATTTACTCACCCTAAAGCCGTTCGAGATGCATATGTCAATCTTTTTTCAGACGAACACATTATCAGTTATTTTAGAAAATGTCTTAGATCTTTCAGTGGTTATAATGTGAAGCAATGGGGTCCAGCTGATTCAGGTCCGAAAATGTGCATGCATCCTTCACAAAAATAATCCATCCGGCTCCAGGGGGATAAACGAAGGCCTTCTGAGGGTAATCCGTGCGGTTTTGTCGTAAAAATAGACATATTTAAAACTTTATAAACTAAAATAACTGGCTTCCGGTGGCGCGTTCACAGCGATGGATGCTGGCGTATGACGTATGACATATAGCGTAGGAAGCGTCGTGACGTAGAACGAATGTTGAGTTTTGTTTTGCTCTGCTCTCTGGCTCCGCTGTCACGTTCGTTCTACGTCACGACGCATTCATCTCTGTGAACGCGCACCGACCGCTACCGGAAGCCAGTTATTTTAGTTTATAAAGTTTTAAATATGTATATTTTTACGACAAAACCGACGCATCTCATCGGGCAAAGGCCTAGGATGTTAACCACAACCTCATTGCAACCGAAAAGCGACTCAAAAAGCTGTTTGCGCTTTGGCGATTCTCCAATTACAGTAGCAACACCCCGTACAAAGTTCAAAGTGTCGGCCACAAGGCTCACTACACAAGCAACTTCTTGGAGCACCAAGTCCAGCGCGTGGTTGTTACAGTGTACATACATTGACTGAAGGCACAATTCTTTGAGGCGAGCCTGCACTCCTGAAAAGCACCCGGACATATTACTGGCTCCATCAAAGCAGTGTGCTACAAGGCGTTCGGTTGGAATGTTCAGTCTCAAAAACACATCCTTGATGCAGGAGAAAAGCATTATAAAATCCCAAAAATAAACAGTGAGACTCCAGGCTGCCGTCAACAAATTGCAAATTACACGAGAACTGCTCTGTTGTGCTCACGTCAGTAGTCCCATCAGCTGTTAATCCACAACATCTGGATTCCGATGAACGGGCGACAATATCCCTCTGAATAGCATGGGCAAACTGTTGGATAATTTCACTTTGTATGGTGTTGGACATCCATTGCCTCTTCTCATCACCCACTCTCATTCTTTAGGGAGATCATAGGTGCGTTCCAACATCAGTTCGTAAAGGATTCCTGTGTCACCGCTGAACGGCATCCCCTTGCTGCCCAGGAATCTGATGGATCTAAACAGTAGTTCCGAAACATGTCGAGCGGTCCTCTGCTGTTCGGCAAGAGCATCAGACAGGAGGGCATTGATAGGCACATTACCCAAAGCAGCGTGTCTTTGAACTGAATCCATGTGCAACTTTGATCGTTTATGTTCCTTGAATTTTGCAGTGGCTTTACGCCAGTTTCCAAAGCCGCCTGACACGAATGGGCTGTCTACCCTAAAACTGTCTGCATTGATCTTTTTTTTTTTCTATTGCTTTCAGACAAGCAAAACACAAAACTCGATTGGTCTCAGTCACGTAATGCAGCCACTTCCATTTGTTAAACCAAGCTGGTGTGAATGCACGATTGAAAGTTTCTGTTCCAAAATGTCTACTAGGAAAAACAAAGTTAGATGGCTGGAAAGGCTCCTCAAGTGCAGCTAGCGTGCTAAATCCACCACCAGCGCTAGCAGCATTGCATGGAGGAGCGGCGGGCTCGTGAGGGTTGTTACCGCAGGTCTTGGCGGTCTCTGAGGCAAAACTAGCAGGCCTCCTAGGCTCTGGCGAAGAGCTGGTCGGTGTCGGGATGCTTTCCTGTATTCTCTGGACTACCGTCGTGCTCTTTTTAGATGCTGGTGTACTAAAGAAATCCAAAATTATTTTCTGTGCCATTATGATATCTAGATACCTTCACTGTTTTTTTTTTTTTTTTTGAAAACATCTTCGCCTTGACGTTCAACGTCAGTTGACAATGATGCTTTACGTTATTTTAATAATTAATAATTATTTAGTTTTGCTCAAAACTTCCTCGTGCATAAACTTCTTAGGTTAATAACAAACAGGAGCATTTAAAAAATGTTTTAATACGTTTTTTTTTTTTTTTTTTTTTTTTTGCATCTGTCAGAGAGTGCTGTAATGTCTGCATTTTCCAACCCCTACTTCCCACGGCCATGTATATGGATGAGGTAAAGCTCTATTTTTATTAATGTTGCGTTTAATGACATGCTTTTATTTCATTAAAATGAATTAACCGCAAGAAAAGTAAGGTTTAATACTAAATTGGTTATCATAGATGGTACTGTATTTGTCGAATTTATTGTTGTGATAACGCTGCGCAGTTTTACGTGTTCTAAACAATTGTTGTAAAACTACATTCGAACATACCCACATCATTTGCCAAAATACTGATTAATCTGTATGTATAACACATGCTATATGTAACGAAGTTCGGATGTTATGGGAAGAAGGAGGCGGGAACCGGCGAACATTCATGACACATTTTGATGATAAAAATAAAACAAATACAAAACGAAAGTAAAAGACAGCAGCCCCTCACGGACGACTGCTGTCACAGTAAAACACAACACAAGTTCAGGCCTGTCCTCTCTCGCTCTCCACTGCCGTCGCTCTCCCTTTATGCTCCCGCTCCTCCGTGAGAGATGCGAGACCGGTGCGTCGCTCATCAGTAATCACACCACCGGCCTCGTGCCGCTCTCTCACGGCCCTCGGCCTCGTCCTGCTCGCCACACTATATGTATTTACATGGCCATAAACACCAGACGTGATAAACACTGTCAATAAACTAAACACCAACCTAAAGCAATAATACCCGTACGTTGACGTTGACGTTTATGGGACTTGTCTTTGTCGACAGAACCAGCTGCAATCGGTAAAGAATAATTGTGTTCCATAACGACTGCATGAAACAAGCTAACGTTTGTTGCTTGATAGACGCTACAACTACAACTTCCGCATTTGTCCAGGACTCCACGCATACGAGCGGAAACCGAGGGTAACACGGATATGACGCCACTGACTGGAGACTCCCAGCTCACCCCTGCTCACACGCCCCGTTTCCTTGGTTAGAATCGCAATTTTCTCACGATTTAAAAATAGTTGGAAACATTTGGGATATTGTAAGTAATCAGCATAACAAAATATATAACACTGGCCTTGTGATTTTGGGATATTTTAATGCAAAAATCTTACATATTGTACCTTTAAGCGTAAACTCAATACATTTTTGATATTTGTTCAAAAAACAAGAAATATCTTCAGTCATTTTGCTTCTCCAGTAAATGTATCTTGATTTAAGAATGTTTAGATATTTGTGCTGGAAAACATGATAGAAACCCTGAGAAAGAACATAATTTTTTAAAAATAACTTATTTTATATTTACAGGTTTGTACATAATTAGCATAATGCCAGCCTTTGGTCTTGATTGGCTGAGCAGCGTCTCTTAGCTCCGCCCTCAAACACTGTAGTGTATCTGAGACTGGAAGAGTTTGGTTCGTGTTGTTCATGTGGAGAAGACGCTGTTTTCTGAGATTGATACGGTAAAACCCACGCCATCATTACTGTTCGTATCAGTAGGCGCGTTTCCATTACAGATTTGCGCAAAACTTTTGCAATTTTTTTTCTAAATGTTGACAAAAAACTAGTGCGAAATGACAGCGTTTCCATTAACCGATGTTATGCGACTAAAACTTCATTTTTTCCTCTCGCGATAAGTAAAGTCTTTACAAAAAACATGGC
>CM040833.1:1325000-1347500 GCA_022828995.1 Vimba vimba
GGACAACCGGCTAATAAGGCATTACAGTAATCTAGTCTCGAGGTCATGAATGCATGAACTAACTTTTCTGCGTCAGAAACTGATAGCATATTACGTAGCTTAGCAATGTTTCTAAGGTGGAAAAAGGCTGTTCTTGTAACATATGAAATATGATTTTCAAAAGACAGGTTGCAGTCTAATATAACACCCAGGTCTTTTACTGTAGAGGATGAAGTAACAGGACATCCTACTATGTTAAAGTTGTATTGTGAGAGGTTCTGTGGGCGGTTTTTTGAACCGATAAGTATTACCTCTGTCTTGTCTGGATTTAATAAAAGAAAATTATGCGTCATCCAATCTTTTATATCTTTAACACACTCTGTCAATTTGGATAATTTAGCGTTTTCATCTGGCCGTGATGAAATATAGATTTGAGTGTCATCAGCATAACAATGGAAACTAATTCCATGTTTCCTTATAATATTTCCAAGTGGCATCATATATATTGAGAATAATAGAGGGCCCAACACAGATCCCTGCGGCACTCCATAGTTTACTGGAGTTATGATCGATTTTTCTCCATTTAAATAAACAAAATGGTAGCGGTCAGATAAATACGATCTAAACCAGCTTAATGCTTGTCCTTGAACACCAGTATAATTTTGTAGTCGATCTAAGAGTATTGTGTGATCTATAGTATCAAACGCAGCACTAAGATCAAGTAAAACTAGTATTGAGATACAGCCTTGGTCAGAAGCTAAAAGTAAATCATTTGTGATTTTAACGAGCGCAGTTTCAGTGCTATGGTGCGGCCTGAATCCAGACTGAAACTTTTCATAGATGTCATTTTCTTGTAAGAAAGAGCCCAGTTGAGCGGACACAACTTTTTCTAGTATTTTAGACATAAAAGGTAGATTTGAAATGGGTCTATAATTTACTAGATTATTCGGATCTAATTGTGGTTTCTTAATGAGAGGTTTTATAACTGCCAGTTTAAATGTTCTTGGAACATAACCTAAAGATAAAGACGAGTTAATAATATTGAGGAGAGGCTCTTCCACTACAGGTAACACTTCTTTCAATAACTTAGTAGGTATAGGATCTAGTAAACATGTTGTTGTTTTAGATGAAGTAAAAAGTTTATTTAACTCTTTTTGTTCTATAGTTGTGAAGCACTGTAATTGTTCTTGCGGGGTGATAATTGAGGCTGAATTATAAGGTGCGATTGAGGATTGAACGTGTGTGTGTGTGTGTGTGTGTGTGTGTGTGTGTGTGTGTGTGTGTGTGTGTGTGTGTGTTTCAGGATCTGAACTAAAGCCCATCAGGAAAGGAGATATTTCACTCAATAAATCATCATTTACCACAACTGACTGAACGCTATCAGCTCTCCCATAATGCACTGCGCACGGGTGTTTAACATTATTAACACACACACACACACTAATGTCAGTAGATCATTGTGTGTTTTACTGATCTGCAGCTGTTTGTGGCAAATGCGTGTTTGACTGAAGTTCATGTCTCTCATCATTATTGCACGTGTGTGTGTGTGTGTGTGTGTGTGTGTGTGTGTGTGTGTAAACTGCTCCACGGGCTCCCATATGGAGTGAGATGAGCGGGAATCGCTGTTGAGTGTGTGTGTGTGTGTGTGTGTGTGTGTGTGTGTGTGTGTGTGTGTGTGTGTGTGTGTGTGTGTGTGTGTGTGTGTGTGTGTGTGTAATTACTAGCACTAGTGGATGGTTGATGTAGTGATGTGATCAATCCTCTAGCACTGAGTGTTATATGTGTGTAAGTGCAGCATCTGAGCTCCAGACAGGAATGATTCCTCAAATCATGTGTGATGTTGATGAGACAAATCCGTTTTCAATTATTTTTTTTTATTTTTTCCCCACAATATGATGTTCTGAAGAGAGGAACTGCACAGGTGAACCGAAGCCTGAGGTTCAGCAGGTCCAGGCCGCCCTGCTGGTGCCTGTTGGAACTACACACACATATATATTAGAATTTTATGCAAATATTTAATTATACTACAGTAGTTTTTCCACAATAATTTTAGGTTTTATCATGAATATTTTGATAATATAGGTCTCGGATCTTTCATTATAGTCTACTGTAGCATTTTCTTCCCAGGCTCTTGAAGTGTGTGATATATTTGTCTTATTAAAATGAATATGAATGATAAAGACTGGAGACTTTTATAGACCAGCACACAGCAGACACGTTTCCTTCTGATAGTGATATTAATATGATCTAATAATGATCTATTTTTTAGCTGGCGAGCTTTAAATATATTAGAATTGAGAGTATAATAAGACAAGATTAATGAGTGTGTTATTTGGCAGAGGAATATTTCTCAGTTACATAATTACAGAAACCGCACTGCAGGAATGTGGAGTCGTGTCTGTGACTCTTCACTTTAATGTGTTGAACATGTTTTAATGCGTTTGATGTTCTGCGTGTGTAACACACTTTGTCTTCAGTAAATGTCCAGATTTGTGCTGAAGATCTTCCCTCTTCTTTCAAGTTCTGCTTTACTCAGATTTTAATGATCAAATGCTGGAAGTATTTAAAAGCAAGTTATATTATACATCATAAATGGAATGCAACATGCCTCACATCTCTTGCAAAATTAAACTCTGCATTCAAAATATCTCAAAAGCACACATTTGTCTTATGTTGCACCTTTGCCATAATATTATATTCTTGGATATTTCATATAGACACAGTTATTCAAAACCTAAAGCTCTTCTTTCATGAGCTCCTGTTTACATTTCTGCACAAGACTGAAAGTAATTGGCAGAGAGATTCCCGGTAAACACGAAAGCAAGATTGAAACTGTTTATTGTTTTACTGTAAGCATTTGTGGTTGTGAATACAGTACTAAACAGTCCGAAAAACCTATAACTCGACCTTTGACCTGTTACTGGCCTATTCTAAAGCCATGATTGGCTGGTGTTCAGTAAAGCGATGAGTGTTTGCACATGTGAGTGTGTGTGTGTGTGTGTGAGGCTCTGATGAATTAGTGTGGCATTTTGATAGGTTTAGTTTGAAAAGGAATTTCTGTGTTACATAAAGAATTGTGTGTTGTGGTTTGCAAAAAGTGTTTTATGAAATTGAAAACTGAGTTGAAGGCTGAGAATTAGTGTGTGGTTTTGCTGATTTGGTGTGTGTGTTTCTGGTGTTTGAGTGTCAGGTTTCAGAAATTGTGTGACAATAAGGATTTTGTGTGTAAGCAGTTGAAAAAAACTGTAACGTTACTTGTTTCGGAATGTTCAATAACGTTCTCATAATGTGTGAAGAAAGTTACTTTGGAATTTTCACTGAACGTTCCGAAACAAGTAACATTCAAAGGAATGAGGAAAGGGAATGTACACATTAAAAAAGAAAAAACCTGTTTAAAACATTTAAAAAACTGGACGTTTTGGAACATTAAAAAATCATATTTTCATAACTTAATGGCAACGTTATCACGAGTCACGACATAATGAACTGTTTTCAGAAAGGGTTACTCGCTGTAAGTGTGCATGCCAGTTTTACAGTGGCCAATGAGGAGCCTGCGTTTGAGCCTGAGAGGAACTTCACACACACTGCAGTGATATAAAGATCATGAGTGTGTGATAATCACACGGTCATGGAGGAACACAGATGTTTTTCCATTAAAATAACGCTGCATGCATTATTCAGAATCAAGTTTTACTTCTCTGGTTGCTCTGATGGAGGGACAAACTTTTTTATTGTGTTTGACTAACATGTTCTTTTCATGCACTGGATCATTTTGAGATTATGGTCCATTTTGCCTCTGTAACGCGTCGTCTTTCAGACTAGTGGAAGGAAAGTGTCCAAAATACACACATTTAAGTGTTTATTTGAATGCACTTTATCTATTTGCCTGTTTGTCTATGACTATTTGGCTGTGACTGTGTTTGGGAGTGTGTGTGAGAGAGTGAGAGAGTGTGAGAGAGAGAGAGAGAGAGAGAGAGAGAGAGAGAGAGAGAGAGAGAGAGAGAGAGAGAGAGAGAGAGAGAGAGAGAGAGAGAGTGTGTGTGTTTGTGTGTTTGTGTGTGTGTGAGTGTGAGTTTTTCTTCAGGTCTGTCAGTAGTTCAGTAGTTGTGTGTCTGTTCTCAGCTCAGCACAACAGCAGGTTTTAGAAAGTGTGTGGGAGTGTGTGTGTGTGTTCAGGGACTCGTAACGACCGGACGTCTGACCTGCTTGATTTAATGTCGCTCCTGCTATGAAAACAGTGCAGCTCCTGAACGTCTCGAGCGAGACTCCTGTTTTATCTGGACTCAAGTCTGGAGGAGCTGAAATATGTTTCACATCTGAACCATTAAACCAGTGTCAGGCTAAAGTTAAACCAGTGTCAGGCTAAAGTTAAACCAGTGTCAGGCTATAGTTAAACCAGTGTCAGGCTATAGTTAAACCAGTGTCAGGCTAAAGTTAAACCAGTGTCAGGCTAAAGTTAAACCAGTGTCAGGCTAAAGTTAAACCAGTGTAAGGCTAAAGTTAAACCAGTGTCAGGCTGAAGTTAAACCAGTGTCAGGCTGAAGTTAAACCAGTGTCAGGCTAAAGTTAAACCAGTGTCAGGCTGAAGTTAAACCAGTGTCAGGCTGAAGTTAAACCAGTGTCAGGCTAAAGTTAAACCAGTGTCAGGCTATAGTTAAACCAGTGTCAGGCTAAAGTTAAACCAGTGTCAGGCTGAAGTTAAACCAGTGTCGGGCTGAAGTTAAACCAGTGTCGGGCTGAAGTTAAAACATTGTCAGGCTGAAGTTAAACCAGTGTCAGGCTAAAGTTAAACCAGTGTCAGGCTAAAGTTAAACCAGTGTCAGGCTGAAGTTAAACCAGTGTCAGGCTGAAGTTAAACCAGTGTCAGGCTATAGTTAAACCAGTGTCAGGCTGAAGTTAAACCAGTGTCAGGCTGAAGTTAAACCAGTGTCAGGCTGAAGTTAAACCAGTGTCAGGCTATAGTTAAACCAGTGTCAGGCTATAGTTAAACCAGTGTCAGGCTGAAGTTAAATCAGTGTCAGGCTGAAGTTAAACCAGTGTCAGGCTAAAGTTAAACCAGTGTCAGGCTAAAGTTAAACCAGTGTCAGGCTAAAGTTAAACCAGTGTCAGGCTATAGTTAAACCAGTGTCAGGCTAAAGTTAAACCAGTGTCAGGCTATAGTTAAACCAGTGTCAGACTAAAGTTAAACCAGTGTCAGACTAAAGTTAAACCAGTGTCAGGCTATAGTTAAACCAGTGTCAGGCTATAGTTAAACCAGTGTCAGGCTGAAGTTAAACCAGTGTCAGGCTGAAGTTAAACCAGTGTCAGGCTGAAGTTAAACCAGTGTCAGGCTAAAGTTAAACCAGTGTCAGGCTGAAGTTAAACCAGTGTCAGGCTAAAGTTAAACCAGTGTCAGGCTGAAGTTAAACCAGTGTCAGGCTGAAGTTAAAACAGTGTCAGGCTAAAGTTAAAACAGTGTCAGGCTGAAGTTAAACCAGTGTCAGGCTGAAGTTAAACCAGTGTCAGGCTAAAGTTAAACCAGTGTCAGGCTATAGTTAAACCAGTGTCAGGCTATAGTTAAACCAGTGTCAGGCTAAAGTTAAACCAGTGTCAGGCTAAAGTTAAACCAGTGTCAGGCTGAAGTTAAACCAGTGTCAGGCTGAAGTTAAACCAGTGTCAGGCTATAGTTAAACCAGTGTCAGGCTATAGTTAAACCAGTGTCAGGCTGAAGTTAAACCAGTGTCAGGCTGAAGTTAAACCAGTGTCAGGCTGTAGTTAAACCAGTGTCAGGCTGAAGTTAAATCAGTGTCAGGCTGAAGTTAAACCAGTGTCAGGCTAAAGTTAAACCAGTGTCAGGCTAAAGTTAAACCAGTGTCAGGCTAAAGTTAAACCAGTGTCAGGCTATAGTTAAACCAGTGTCAGGCTAAAGTTAAACCAGTGTCAGGCTATAGTTAAACCAGTGTCAGACTAAAGTTAAACCAGTGTCAGACTAAAGTTAAACCAGTGTCAGGCTATAGTTAAACCAGTGTCAGGCTATAGTTAAACCAGTGTCAGGCTATAGTTAAACCAGTGTCAGGCTGAAGTTAAACCAGTGTCAGGCTGAAGTTAAACCAGTGTCAGGCTGAAGTTAAACCAGTGTCAGGCTAAAGTTAAACCAGTGTCAGGCTGAAGTTAAACCAGTGTCAGGCTGAAGTTAAACCAGTGTCAGGCTAAAGTTAAACCAGTGTCAGGCTGAAGTTAAACCAGTGTCAGGCTGAAGTTAAAACAGTGTCAGGCTGAAGTTAAACCAGTGTCAGGCTAAAGTTAAACCAGTGTCAGGCTGAAGTTAAACCAGTGTCAGGCTAAAGTTAAACCAGTGTCAGGCTAAAGTTAAACCAGTGTCAGGCTAAAGTTAAACCAGTGTCAGGCTGAAGTTAAACCAGTGTCAGGCTGAAGTTAAACCAGTGTCAGGCTGAAGTTAAACCAGTGTCAGGCTAAAGTTAAACCAGTGTCAGGCTGAAGTTAAACCAGTGTCAGGCTGAAGTTAAACCAGTGTCAGGCTAAAGTTAAACCAGTGTCAGGCTATAGTTAAACCAGTGTCAGGCTATAGTTAAACCAGTGTCAGGCTAAAGTTAAACCAGTGTCAGGCTAAAGTTAAACCAGTGTCAGGCTAAAGTTAAACCAGTGTCAGGCTATAGTTAAACCAGTGTCAGACTAAAGTTAAACCAGTGTCAGGCTAAAGTTAAACCAGTGTCAGGCTAAAGTTTTTCTTATATTTCTTATTTAATAACAATATTTATTATCATTAATATTATATATTTTAGTGTACAGTGAAATTACTATAGTTAAAATATGTATTTTAGTATTAATATTAATACTTAATATAATAATACAAATTATTAAAAACATATTTTACAGTTAAATATTATGATAGTTATATTTCTAATTTTAATATTTTATTAAAATATTTATATTTTATGATTTAGTAATATGTATTATTTTTAATATTATTATTATTATTATTATTATTATATATTTTATTTTACAGTGAAATATTATGATAGTTATATTTGAATATTTCTATTGAAACATGTTTATTATTACTAATAATAGTACATATTATTATTATTATTATTATTATTTTTATTTTACAGTGAAACATTACAATAGTAATATTTCTTATTTTAATTTATTTAATAAAAAATATATAATTTTTTATAGTAATATCAATATATAATCAAAAAATATTACAAAACAAGCGCAGGAAAAAAAAAAGATCAGTAAAATTGCAATGATGATGCAATGAGACCCATGGTGTAAAACACCAACATAACACAGACAAGTATTACAAATATATATAAAATACAATACAAACAATAAAAAACATCAGGCACATGAGAATTTAAATATGTTTCTCAGAAGAGAGTTTCTGGATTCAGTGTCGTGACGTGAAGAAGAGCTGAGGAAGATCCAGAGTGAGTCCAGAAGTCAGTGTGAACGCGTTTCTAACCTGAACTGCTGGATCGAGTCCCGCTTCGAGAGTTCGAGAGTTATAAGATCCATCATTCCCAGACTCTTCACACAAACAATCTGTAATGTTTTATCCTCTTGGAAACGGCGTTGTGGAAGCGCTCAGCTGGTGCTGGAAGCGACCGGCACTGATCCCGGTTTCATCAGCAGAAGATCTGATCTGCATATGTATTGTGTTTGGAAGAGCCACAATCAAACACACTGAGGTTTGCGCTTGGCAGCCATTCTCATCAAACATCTGGGAAGCAAATGATTCTTTATGGATGAGAGTTATTCCGTGCCATCGGTGGAGGGATTTCAGAAAGTCAAATGAAAGATTAACTCCGGTGGAAACACGAGGGACCCGGCGCTCATAAAAGCGTCATGCGGCAGAACTGATCAAATGGAGTTTGCTAACAGGATCCACAGGGAAACAAGTGCAAACGCGGGATTTTCAGGATACACGGATTAACGCTGGAATCCATTAGTTTGGATTCATTCACCCTGACAGGAACGTTTAATACTAAACTGAAGATTTACACTTTCTCAAGAAGAAACTGGTGACTGGTGTTTAAGTGTGCAAAACACAATAATCTTGTTTTCCCTTTGAATTAAGATTTTTTCTGATCATTCTCCAGTAAATGTATCTTGATTTAAGAATGTTTAGATATTTGTGCTAAAAAAACAAAACAAAAAAACAGAGAAAAACCATCATTTTTGTTGGTTCGATTTGTTGTACAGTTCTATGTTCCCAGCATGCATTGCAGCTTGAAATAATTATGCACATTATTAAAAAATGACAATTGCCACTTATTTATGTGCATTTTGGGATATTGCATAAAAAACACTGGACAGAAACACTAAGATGAGCATACATTTTAAACATGCGCATAAAATGTGCTCAATAGAGGCGGATATTTCTTTTATCCGATAATAAGATGTGAAAAAACTAAGCTGGAAACACATTTACTGAATAAATCCCTCAATAATAAACTCATGTGACGTTGCCTCAGCGTCAGCTGTGATTGGATAACTGGAGTAACCAGTGGACCAATGGCGTCACAGCGTCTCTAATGTTGGTTTGATGTTTCTGAAACGCCGGAGTCGAAGTGTGTGATCAGAATGATTTGGTTTAATTCCCTCCAGAAGCGTCTCACACACACGAGTGTGTTCCCGAACACCAGCATCCGAACGCTAGAGAACACGACAGCGTTTACTGTGTTTCGTCTGACGCTCGAGACACTCGTTTATGATGGAGGGAAAAACAGCAACTTACAGTTTATTATTGATATTTTACGCCAAATTTCCAGCAGAGCAAAGATTCTGTTCTCTTGAACACATGGTGGAAACGCTGCTTTATTCGTAAATGTTTTATGCAATGTTGTGCATACGTTAAATTTGCAACTTTGGATGGAAACACAGCTATTGTTAGTTAGCTGTCATTTGGTTGATCTTTTCACTGAATTAACATTTGTTCGTCTCCGGTTTGTGTGTTGAGGTACATGAGCATCTCCCTGACACTGTTGGGCTCGATATATCTGTGTGTTTAACAGGCACATAATGCCCAGCTCATGCAGTAGGCTTGGAAAAACAAATCTAAACCTCGATCAAATTACATATTATTTTGTTTAGTTGTCTATTCAGAATCCTGGGAGAATTGTGATCTCAGTTTGAAACAAAAAAAGTGTGATTCTCACTTTATCCAGAATCGTGCAGCTCTAATAGCGTAGCTCATATATCACAGTGCTGCTAAATGAATGAATATAAGCAGTGTGAGACACACACACAGTGCGAGCCGATCGAGCGAACTCGAGTCGGAGCGATCCATTCAGGAAGTGATGTCATTCTGGAGGGAACGATCAGCCAGGAATTGTCCACGAAACGAGACTTTAAAGAAGAGCGAACCGTGTGTTTCTGTGTCTGTCCGTGTTCAGTCTTTACACGAGAAAACGAGAAGCAGACGAGCCCGATCTGTTCATGCTTCTGTTGTTTCTGCCCGTCAGCCCATCGAATCACTGAAGTTCAGCTTTTAAACTTGCGTCTGCTGCGTCTATGCTCATGAAAGTGGACTAATATTAGCAGATTTAAAGTCTTTTTCTTCCACACCCAAAGCCGCTCGCTCTTTAATATTTCTTTATGTCTAAAAAACCCCATAACCAAATAACTGTGCTTGTCAAGTCATTTATATGTGTGCTTTAAAGTGTTGAAACATACCATGCAATGCAACTACAAAGCCGTACGATACGCTGCATGTTTAATTCAGTTTGTCTGTTTCGCAGTGAGATTGTGATAGAAATGTGATCGTCACACAGTGTGCTTTATTCGGCACATTCTGACAAATGTAGGAGGTCATCCAGATATTATTGCATGCTTTATATTCTAGTCATTTTTATATGCATGCATTGCAGATGTAGTAGTATGCATGCTAGTATACCTCTCTCTCTCTCTCTCTCTCTCTCTCTCTCTCTCTCTCTCTCTCTCTCTCTCTCTCTCTCTCTCTCAATCTTTCATTTGTCTGAAAATCACAGCAGCTGAACATCCCTGAGAAAGTCAAAAGATCCATCAGAAGACAAAACACAGAATTCTTCACGTCCGGTGCGAGTCTGAATGTAATTGTTAGCAGCGTAACGTGATACAGCCGAGCGAGGACGTGAAACGAGACGCTTCCTCTTTACACGCGCAGTAATTCAGAATAAATCCTGCTGTTGACCTGTTGAAGATTATAATGGGTGTCTTTGTTTAAGGTGAACGGTCCTTTAGGCTCAGTTCTGCTCCAATTCACTTTATTGCTTCGTTTCCACTTGCGGAAAGCTTACTTAAGATCTGATGACAGTCTGAGTCATGAGTCATTGAATCATTCATTCAGGAGATTTGTTCAAAATCGCTGATTCATCCAGTAATGAAACAAGTGAAATCTTTATGAGTGAGCCATTGAATCATTTATTCAAGAGATTTGCTCAAAAACACTGATTCATCTAGTAATTAAACAAGTGAAGTCCGTATGAGTGAGCCATTGAATCATTTACTCAATAGATATGTTCAAAATCACAGATTCATCCAGTAATGAAACAAGTGAAGTCTATCTGAGTGATTAATTGAATCATTCATTCAAGGATTTGCTCAAAAAGTTGATTAATCCAGTAATGAAACAAGTCTGTACAAGTGAGTCATTGAATCATTCATTCAAGGGATTCACTGAAAAAGTTGATTCATCCAGTAATGAAACAAGTCTGTACAAGTGAGTCATTGAATCATTCATTCAAGGGATTCGCTCAAAAAGTTGATTCATCCAGTAATGAAACTAGTAAAGTCTGTACGAGTGAGTCATTGAATCATTAATTCAAGAGATTCGCTCAAAAATGCTGATTCAGTAATGAAACAAGTGAAGTCTCTCTGAGTGAGTCATTGAATCATTCATTCAAGGATTCGCTCAAAAAGTTGATTCATCCAGTAATGAAACAAGTCTGTACAAGTGAGTCATTGAATCATTAATTCAAGGGATTCGCTCAAAAACGCTGATTCATCCAGTAATGAAACAAGTGAAGTCTATTTGAGTGAGTCATTGAATCATTCATTCAAGGGATTCGCTCAAAAAGTTGATTCATCCAGTAATGAAACAAGTCTGTACAAGTGAGTCATTGAATCATTAATTCAAGGGATTCGCTCAAAAACGCTGATTCATCCAGTAATGAAACAAGTGGAGTCTATTTGAGTGAGTCATTGAATCATTCATTCAAGGGATTCGCTCAAAAAGTTGATTCATCCAGTAATGATACAAGTAAAGTCTGTATAAGTGAATCATTGAATCATTCATTCAAGAGATTCACTCAAAAACACAGAATCACCCAGTAATGATGAAAAAGTCAAATGTATTATTATGGCTGTCTCTGCTCCAAATCACTTTATCGCTCCGTTTTCACGTGCGGAAAGCTTAAAGATCTGATGACATCTGGATCCTTCAGCGCTGATCTCAAAATGTTTCATAACTGCAGTTTAAATGGATTGTGTGTATTTCAACGTTAGATATCTGATCTTCAGAAAGCACACGACAATAAAATGCCACATCAGGAAACGGGGGCGTGAATTTCCACAGGAATATATCACTTATAATGACCGTAACGAGCAGTCATGTGATCTGAACGCGGATGAAAAGTCTGTTAGCAACTTGCAATTTTGTGGGCCTTAAAACCATCCATTTCCACACGAAGCTGGTTTAGTGCCAGATGGCTCTCAGATTAGAGCTGGTTGAGAAAATACTTTCATACAATTATACTGTAACTTCCGGGTAATGAATCAAACCTGGTTAGTTATGTGACAGATTTCGTTCTGTATCATATTAATGCGTACTGTACTGACAGCTGCAGTCGGCAAGTGGAGTTATGATTAATTAGTTGGTTTTCAACCTGCAGTTTAAAGGTAATTTGAATCTGTTAAAATAGTTTCTGCACTCTTTAATGGGTGGGGGGGGGAAATGGATTTAGCTGATTTTCTTGCTGAGAACAAGATGTGATTTTGATTTATACGCCTCAGAAGATGAACTTCCCGCTGATGTTTCCATTTTTATATTCTCAAATAAACTGTGAACGACGAATCCTCAGAGTCACGCTGAAAAATAAAGCGTCGTTATTGGCATTGGTGGTTCCTTTAACATCCATGGAAACTTTCCATCGCACAAAAGCTTCTTTACAGCAGAAGTTCTTTACAGGATCTTTAGAGTATTCAGATGTTCTTCACACTTCACGGTTCTTTGAGGAACCAAAACATGGTTCTTCTACGGCATCAGTGTGGAAAAAACCCTTTTGAAATCTTTATTTTTGAGAGTCTACAAACTCTTGGAACTTCATGCGCATCGATCACTGTCAGCACTTTACTTCTACTGAAATGTTCTTGAGCTCTCGTACATCCCTCACAGTGTCTTTGGCTTCAGCATATCAGTGATTTATTCTGATAGCGTTTCAAGTGAAGCACATGAGACCGAGTTTATCGCGCTCAGTTATTTTTAATCGACATATTGACATATAAAACAGACCCAACTGAGGCACTCATCCAGTGAGAGTATCGAGATATAAAAGCTCAGAAATGCTCGAGTTCATTTCGAGATCTCTGACTTTTGATCGCAGATTTCACCAATTCTGAGTTTCTGAACCTCTAGATGTGAGATTACTGGGTGCGTTTTCTCAGGAGAAGAAAATGAAAGTCTCAAATTGTTCTCCATTTAGCCTCCTTATTGGTGTGTGTGTGTGTGTGTGTGTGTGTGTGTGTGTGTGTGTGTGTGTGTGTGTGTTTTCCTTCCTACTGACTGTGCAGATGTAATTCTTTCACTGGCATCTCTCACATGTAGAAAACCTCAAATCATCCTACGAGATCGTTTTACCCAAAAATTGAAATATAAAGTTGCAGCCACATAATGACAGATTTATCAAGCATTTCTATGATATAGAGACGAACCTACTTTGATTTACAAAGGTCTGGAACAAAACACAACAGAAAGACTCCGGGAAGAGTAATTTGTCATGTGATTTCACTGCTAACCGCAGAATGTAAAGATGCACCGTTAACATCCATGTTTCTTTAGTCGGATAATATTGCAACACGTGATGCAGTATTTACATCGGACTCGTAAACGTCCGGAATATTTACAGCCCTTTTATTCCCAGAGACAGAGAGTCGTTCCATATCCAAGACAAATGCGTTTTCCTCCAATTACAAAGCTCAGAGTTTTATGATGCACACATACACACACACACACACACACACACACACACACACATGCAGACGAGACTGATGCTGACATCAGATAAGAGCTCGAGCAGGACAACACGAGACCACCTTCGAGAGACGCTTTACAGTGAAATAAATTCAAAATCTGGTCTCGAAACATTAATTATTCATCGTTCATGGAACTTTTTTCTGAAACTTAGTTCGTCTAACCTTTTAAAATGTTGCTACTTGTTTCAGAACGTTCAGAGAACATTCAAAAGTAACATTCCCATTTGGATAAAATGTAATGTTCCATTAAAGTCCCCCTGTGGTGAAAATCCAGCTTTTAATGTTGTTTATGTGTGTATGTGGTGTTTTTAATATGCTTTAAGACAAACCATGTGTAAATTCATAAGTCGACAGCATTGCTGAGTATTTCCTCCTTAAAACTGCAGTGAACCAAAGACAGTCTCAAAAACACGCTTTGAAATCGCTGGTGTTTCTGACGTCACAAACTACCTTGTAACCAATCAGATCAACGTGTGATCGTCAACCAGTGGATCTCTGAGCTGAGCGAGTGAGTGGAGGCGGGGCTCATTTGCATATTCATAGAACCGCGAATACTAAAATGAGGCAAGGGTGTCGAGTTACATTCAAGATATTTTAAGCCATGAAGAATTTTTTTTAAGGAAAAAGTTTTAAGGAATATATTATTGTATACAGTGGTACTTTAAAGTCTTTAAAACGTTTAAAAAACTGGCTGTTCAGGGAACATTCAGAAATAATGTTTTCATAACTTAACATTCTTAGAACATTATTTGGTTATAGGCATCATCCACAGGACCTTTTAAAAGGTTTGATTAAAAACAACACACTTATACATTAAAATCTTTTGCTGGTAAGCGCCGTTTACACTGGACGAGTCGATGCGTCCCCTTCTGTAAAGCATTTGAGTAAATATAAATTGACAGTACTTAAAGTAAGTGTTACAAAATATAAATACATTTATTTCATACTAAATATACTACAAATCCATTAACATATTTACTGACATATCGCTAGTTTCACTTTAGCACAATCAAGTATATCTTTAGTTGATTTTCAGCACTATTTACAGATAACTAAAGGTCATTAAGTACAAAATTAGTTGTTCCAATTTAGCAGACTTTAAGTATTTCAGTTTATACCAACAGTACAACTGCAGGGTATTTATATTAAGTACGTAAATATGCAACTGTATTTGTAGTATTCTTAGCATAAATAAATGTATTTGACATACATTTCGGTATATTTATTTGGTTTATTTAGGGTATGAATAACTTTTACTTGATTACATTTTTGTATAGTATTTGTACTTTTTACTCCAATACATTAGTGCAATTACACGTTATATTCTGCATGGCACATAACTTTTTCTGCATTTATTTCTGCTACAAAAAAAGCGACATCTATAGGGAATTGAATTGTTTCATATATAAGATGAGGCTGAAACCAGCATGTCTAGTGCAAGTAGGGTTTGACTATTTAATTTTACTTAACATTTATTTATCTATCCGTTAAGCAGTGCAGAAAACAGAACTCGGGTCAACTGATAGCACAGCCACTTTAACCCAGCTTTATTGATTATAATTGCAGTGATTTACTGATATATTTGATGTATTTTTCCTTTTTGTCCAGAAAGCTCAATGCCAGATTTCTTGGGAAAAGCCTCTTGGAGTCATCAAGTCCCAAATGCTGCGGCTCCTAATGAAAGCAAAGAAATGTGGCGTCCCAGTCTAAACACAAGCTCCATTAGCACACAAACATCTTCACCCTCAAACCTCTCAAACGTCAGCAGACAAAACATACAGACGCTCTTATTCCTGGGTTGAATCGGCCGGTCCGATGAGTGGAAACACTCCTTTAAACCCATTAATTTCTTGGATTTTAATCTCAGAACTGTAGAGAAACTAGTAATTAAAACATTCATCAATAAAACATCCCTTCGATAGACGATGAGACATTGGTTAGCAGCTCAACTGATCACAAATTAGTTTAATCTATTGAAAATGGACTATTGTGGACTTGTATTGATAGAATCATTATTATTATAATCCTTCCATCCATTTTTTTTGTGCATTTTACTAAAATATAAGATCGGCTGTTTGAATTGCACTATATTGCCAAATGTTTTGGGATGTCTGCCTTTACATGCACATGAACTTTAATGGCATCCCATTCCTTATCCGTAGGGTTTAATATGGAGTTGCTCCACCCTTTGCAGCTATAACAGCTTCAACTCTTCTGGGAAGGCTTTCCACAAGGTTTAGGAGTGTGTTTATGGGAATTTTTGGCCATTCTTCTAGAAGCGCATTTGTGAGGTCAGGCACTGATGTTGGACGAGAAGGCCTGGCTTTAAGTCTCGCTCTAATTCATCCCAAAGCTGTTCTCTTGGGATGAGCTCGGGACTCTGTGCAGGCCAGTCCAGTTCCTCCACATCAAACTCCTCATCCATGTGTTTATGGTCCTGCTTTTTGCACTGGAGCGCAGTCATGCTGGAACAGGAACATCCACAAACTGTTCCCACAAAGTTGGGAGCATGAATCTTTGTATACTGAAGCATTATGAGTTCCTTTCACTGGAACTAAGGGGTCAACCCCTGAAAAACAACCCCACACCATAATCCCCCCTCCACCAAACTTTACACTTGGCACAATGCAGTCAGGCAAATACCGTTCTCCTGGTCCATCGGATTGCCAGACAGAGAAACGTGAATCGTCACTCCAGAGAACACGTCTCCACTGCTTTAGAGTCCAGTGCTTTACACCACTGCATCCCACTCTTTACACCACTGCATCCCACGCTTTACACCACTGCTTCCCACGCTTTACACCACTGCATCCCACGCTTTACACCACTGCATCCCACGCTTTACACCACTGCATCCCACGCTTTACACCACTGCATCCCGCGCTTTACACCACTGCATCCCACGCTTTACACCACTACATCCCACGCTTTACACCACTGCTTCCCACGCTTTACACCACTGCATCCCACGCTTTACACCACTGCTTCCCACGCTTTACACCACTGCATCCCACGCTTTACACCACTGCATCCCACTCTTAACACCACTGCATCCCACGCTTTACACCACAGCATCCCACGCTTTACACCACTGCATCCCACGCTTTACACCACTGCATCCCACGCTTTACACCACTGCATCCCACGCTTTACTCCACTGCATCCCACGCTCTACACCACTGCATCCCACGCTTTACACCACTGCATCCCACGCTTTACACCACTGCATCCCACGCTTTACACCACTGCATCCCACGCTTTACACCACTGCATCCCACGCTTTACACCACTGCATCCCTCGCTTTACACCACTGCATCCCACACTTTACACCACTGCATCCCACGCTTTACACCACTGCATCCCTCGCTTTACACCACTGCATCCCACACTTTACACCACTGCATCCCACGCTTTACACCACTGCATCCCACGCTTTACACCACTGCATCCCACGCTTTACACCACTGCATCTCACGCTTTACACCACTGCATCCCACGCTTTACACCACTGCATCCCACTCTTTACACCACTGCATCCCACGCTTTACACCACTGCATCCCACGCTTTACACCACTGCATCCCACGCTTTACACCACTGCATCCCACTCTTTACACCACTGCATCCCACTCTTTACACCACTGCATCCCACGCTTTACACCACTGCATCCCACGCTTTACACCACTGCATCCCACGCTTTACACCACTGCACCCCACGCTTTACACCACTGCACCCCACGCTTTACACCACTGCATCCCACGCTTTACACCACTGCATCCCACGCTTTACACCACTGCATCCCACGCTTTACACCACTGCACCCCACGCTTTACACCACTGCATCCCACGCTTTACACCACTGCACCCCACGCTTTACACCACTGCACCCCACGCTTTACACCACTGCACCCCACCCTTTACACCACTGCATCCCCCGCTTTACACCACTGCATCCCACGCTTTACACCACTGCACCCCACCGTTTACACCACTGCATCCCCCGCTTTACACCACTGCATCCCCCGCTTTACACCACTGCATCCCACACTTTACACCACTGCATCCCACGCTTTACACCACTGCATCCCACGCTTTACACCACTGCATCCCTCGCTTTACACCACTGCATCCCACGCTTTACTCCACTGCATCCCACGCTTTACACCTCTGCATCCCACGCTTTACACCACTGCATCCCACGCTTTACACCACTGCATCCCACGTTTTACACCACTGCATCCCACGCTTTACACCACTGCATCCCACGCTTTACACCACTGCATCCCACGCTTTACACCACTGCATCCCACGCTTTACACCACTGCATCCCACTCTTTACACCACTGCATCCCACTTTTCACACCACTGCATCCCACGCTTTACACCACTGCATCCCACGCTTTACACCACTGCATCCCACGCTTTACACCACTGCATCCCACGCTTTACACCACTGCATCCCACGCTTTACACCACTGCATCCCACTCTTTACACCACTGCATCCCACGCTTTACACCACTGCATCCCACGCTTTACACCACTGCATCCCACACTTTACACCACTGCATCCCACGCTTTACACCACTGCTTCCCACGCTTTACACCACTGCATCCCACGCTTTACACCACTGCATCCCACACTTTACACCATTGCATCCCATGCTTTACCCCACTGCATCCCACACTTTACATCACTGCATCAGACGCTTTACACCACTGCATCCCACACTTTACATCACTGCATCAGACGCTTTACACCACTGCATACCACACGGAGGATGCAAAATAAAATACAGTGTAATCAGTCGGACGCACAGTGGCACAGTACTCATTCAGTAAATGCACTGCTAAACAGAAGTGTTTTAAGTCTGGATTTGAATGTGATACTGTAGGAGCACGTCTGATCTCCTCTGGAAGCTGGTTCCAGCATAATAGCTAAAAGCAGACAGATGCTTAGAGTGAACCCTTGGTATTTCTAGCTGATGTGATCCTAATGATCTGAGTGATCTGTTTGGTTTATATTCAGTGAGCATATCTGCAATGTATTGAGGTCCTAGGCCATTGAGTGATTTAAATACCAGTAATAATACTTTAAAATCAATACTAAATGTAACTGGGAGCCAATGTAAAGACCTGAGGACTAACTAACTGTTGACCGTGGAATAATGGACTTATTGCACAGGTTGCAACCGATCACAGTACCACACTTGAATTCTCTGAGCTCCTGAGAGTAACCCATTCTTTCACAAATGTTTGTAGAATAGATAGATAGACAGATAGATGGATAGATAAATAGATTCTCAGTATGCCTCACATGCAAATTTATTTAAATTACAGTTCAGTACAACTTCTGTTCCAGTTCAACTTTTTTCTCTGTGTTGTTTTCAGTTTAATTGACATTCACACTCATCCACTGAAAGCAGAGCAAATTCTTCAATGGTTAATTTTGCTCAATCCTGGACCTTTAATATTGAAGTAGATGGAAAAATGTATATATTAGTAGAAACGTCTAGTCTAGAATAGCCTCAAAGTGTCAGATTTATGAAGTAATACATTTACTGCATTATTGCACAGAGGTCTAGAAGCCCAAGAAAAGACCCGAGGAGAGTTACAGTAACTCCACACGTTTCTGAGGTTTCTGTGGATGGTTTTACTTTGGCATGTGAGCTGGAAAAAGTGTCGGGATGCAGTCATCATGCGATGAGCGATTCGTGTTTTGTATCCGAGGCAGTTTCGCTCCGCAGGTTCCAGGACTCAGCGAGAGGAACTGTTTTATCTCAGGCGCTTTCTACTGGGAAGAAGACCAATAACACCAGCCATCCAAACACCAGCGCTTTATCTCACTGTTGTCCAACCTGTCATAACATTCATTCTTCATTTAAACAGCCAGAGCCGTGATCCAGATGAAGCCGCTGTGGGTTTCAGGGTTTCCTTCAGTGAGATTCCAGGTCTGGGGTTCAAGAGGTCATTCAGGCGCAGATCTGGTCATGAATCTGGAGTTGCAGCTCTAGTTTGGGTGAAGATGTGCCGATTCTGCTCTTTTCTCACAGGATTGGGCAGCAGAGTTCACAGGTCGCAGTGTTTGTGTGTCATCAGTGTGAACCTGTAGAATCTAAACTGCAAATAGTTTCGATTGAAGTCTATTTATCAGAACAGTTTTTGCAGGAAAGGTTGTATAAAGTGACACGGACGGACGGACGGACTGACTATCCTATTGATTTATGGATAGATTTATGGATGGATGGATGGATGGATGGATGGATGGATGGATGGATGGATAGATAGATAGATAGATAGATAGATAGATAGATAGATAGATAGATAGATAGATAGATAGATAGAGCACTCGGGTCATTTTCAGTGGCAGATTTAAGACTGAACGATGTTTAAACTGCAGATATGAGAATTACACTAAACTTACACAAACATAACAATAAAAGTTAAGTGAAGTTTTGGCTCCTGCATCATTGAAGGAAAGTTTTGGACGCTGATGTGAAGCTTAAGCAAACTTACACACACTAACACACACTGACACACACTAACACACACTAACACACACTGACACACACTGACACACACTGACACACATTAACACACTGATAACTTAACCGCTCTTCCTCACTGAAGAACACACTGATGTCCATTTTAATTTGAGGTGTGTGTGTGTGTGTGTGTGTGTGTGTGTGTGTGTGTGTGTGTGTGTGTGTGTGTGTGTGTGTGTGTGTGTGTGTGTGTGTGTGTGTGTGTGTGTGTATTATTTACAATAATAATTTGGGTAATTGTGAGGTATAAGGTAGTGATGTCTCAGAACGTCTGTGGGAATATTTCTATAAATACACTCACCAATATCAGGCCAGCCAATCACAGGGCAGCAGCGCAAAGCATTCAGCATTCATATAAAATGATAAAAGTCATAAAAGTAATTATGTTTATGTTGCAGTAGTTTGTGTGAACACCAGAGGGCAGCAGTTCCTTCATCCAGTGGACATTAAAATCTGCTGAATATTGTGTTTCTGTTGCAGATGCTACAGCATTACTGAAGCGGATTAAAGAGATCATTATTCAACTTATTACACAACTACAATTACTATATTATAGTTTGAAATAGTTTGAAACTTCTGTGTGTGTGAGAGAGAGAGAGTGTAACTGAATGTGTGTGTGTGAGAGAGTGTGTGTGCGTGTGTGTGTGTGTGAGAGAGAGAGAGAGAGAGAGAGAGAGAGAGAGAGAGAGAGTATCTGAATGTGTGTGTGTGAGAGAGAGTGTGTGTGTGTGTTGTGTGTGTGTCTGTCTGTGTCTGTGTGTCTTTGTGATTCAGGTATTCCCTACGTTCTGGACAAAATGTTCCCATAAAGATGGCAATTGACCTTGACCTTTTTTTGGTCCCCGTGAAGAAAACAGCTTATAAATCATAAAAAATTTAAAAATGCAGAACATTTTCTGTGAGGGTTTTGTGTGTGTGTGTGTGTGCCTGTGTGTGTGTCACACACACACGCACAGACAGACGATAGATGTCACACACACACACACACACACACACACACACACACACACACACACACACACACACTCTCTCTCTCTCTCTCTCTCTCTCTCTCTCTCTCTCTCTCTCTCTCTCTCTCACACACACACACACACACACACACACACACACACACACGCACACACACACAAACACACACACACTCTCTCTCTATTGGGCGGCTGGACTGGAGACACCCAGTGATAAGCATTAAACGTAACGTCTGGCTTCCATTACAATCACATACTGACATCACACACACATATACACACACACACACAGAAATCTGATGAGTGCACATAACTGTAATCTTTCTCACTTTGAAACACGTGTGTGTGTGTGTGTGTGTGTGTGTGTGTGTGTGTGTGTGTGTGTGTGTGTGTGTGTGTGTGTGTGTGTGTGTGTGTGTTGTGTCTCTCAGCACGCAACCCCCCCCCCCCCCCCACACACACACACACACACACGTGTGATGATGTGGAATGTAGGGTCACAGTTTTGCTCCACACAGCAGTACAGCAGCCGAGAGGCCAGAAGCATCATAAATCTACACACACAAACAAACAAACACACTCACACACAACACAACTAATCTCAACAAAGTGCAGCATCTCTTCTTCTGATGACGAGGGCGGGGCCTCAACCTGTCACTCACACGAGATCCACCAATAGCAAACCACGTAATATCTGAGGAGAGGAAACTACCAGGATAGTGATAGAAAACCAAACTTTCGCTGACCGACTCTGAACAAGCTTCACACACACACACACACACACACACACACACACTGTAAACCGTGATGAACGGGTCAGTGACGTGTCGGCAGCATGTGGCTTCAGTGTGTTTGTGTATTATGAACATGCGCTGGTATGTATGTGACCTTTGACCCGGTCATCAGGTCAATGCTTTTACACCTCCTTTACTAGAGTTGTTTATACATGTGTGTGTGTGTGTGTGTTGGAGGACATTCATCAGTTTGCCGCTCTGAACTCAGAGGCCTGTCAGTTTGCCTCTCATTTATCAAGAAATGAGTCTGAGTGTGTGTAAAAACATGAAGACTGAAGGCTTTAAGTTATTTCCTTGAGTTAAAGTGATCAAACCTCGGATCATACACTCATGTTCAGGACTCTGGGAGAGAGGCAGAGGTCGAAGGTCGAGTGAGGAGTGTTTGTTTTCACTAGTGAGGAGCGTCACAAATCCATCAGTGTGTGTGTATGTGTTTATAGTGAGGTCACTGGAGTCTGGCGTGTTTTATCTGCTGTGAAGCTTCACGTCATCTCGTCACGCCCGAGAGAAGCTTCACTACTGAACTGTGATGGATATGTGTTGGTGTATTGGTGTGATGTTGTGTAGGTGTATTGGTGTGATGGTGTGTAGGTGTGTTGGTGTGATGGTGTGTAGGTGTGTTGGTGTGATGGTGTGTAGGTGTGTTGGTGTGTTGGTTTATTGGTGTGATTGTGTGTAGGTGTATTGGTGTGATGGTGTGTAGGTGTGTTGGTGTATTGGTGTGATGGTGTGTAGGTGTGATGGTGTGTAGGTGTGTTGGTTTATTGGTGTGATGGTGTATTGGTGTGATGTTGTATTGGTGTGATGGTGTATTGGTGTGATGGTGTGTAGGTGTATTGGTGTGATTGTGTGTTGGTGTGTAGGTGTGTTGGTGTGATGGTGTGTAGGTGTGTTGGTGTGATTGTGTGTATGTGTATTGGTGTGATGGTGTGTTGGTGTGTAGGTGTGTTGGTTTATTGGTGTGATGGTGTGATTGTG
>CM040833.1:1362500-1380000 GCA_022828995.1 Vimba vimba
ATCACGTTTTTGTAATAAACTGCACTTGGGTTCTCAACAAGCTTGCTTCCAGTGGACATCCTTTACACATATAACATATGTAAGTAAGAGATGCATTGACTATAGTCACTTCCAGTGAAAACACGCTGTAATATCTTTATGGCTTGCCATTTCTCGGTCCTTGTATTTTCATAGTTTAGTTTTCTGCTCGAAGTTTGCCAGTTTCTTTCAGCATTTTATCACCAGAGAAACATTATTTTGCCAGGGCCTGCAGAAAGTAAAGATCAGCTCCAGACATTTAGACGTTTCTTGGCTGGAAAGCGCAGGCTTTATATTTAAGGGAAACGGTGGTTTTTGTTCGAGTAAAAGCGACGGGGCCTCAGAGATGTTTTTGAGCAGCTCTTGGACGACTGCAGGAACGATGAAATCAAGTTTTCGGTTCTCAACAGAACCGGCTGATAAAATTTAAGTGCAGGAAAGATGGTGTAAAAATCACAGTTCATGTATAAGTAAAACTAACGCAACACATATAGTTTTCCAGCTGTTAACATCAGCATTTCTGTCTGTCCTGTCGTTACTGCGTTACAATTGCAACAGAATAATTGATTTGTCTTCTGTCCTTCTCTTTTATCTGTTTAATCGATCATATTATTGCTCTTATTCATGTTTTGGAGCGCTCAGAGCTTTTAAACCCTTTTGAACTTCATGAAATATGTGCCATTTAAACTAAATTCATATTTGATCGAATGTTCCTTCAGTAAGTGTGTGAGAAGCATCTGGTGTGTTTCAGCGGGATTGAGCTGGATTGCAGTAAACTTGAGCTCTTTCTGTGTGAAGCTTGTGTTTGAGTCGTTTCTCTGAGTGTGTTCTTCACTAATGGCTCGTGAATGATCCGTCTGGCCTGTGTGTGTGTGTGTGTGTGTGTGTGTGTGTGTGTGTGTGTGTGTGTGTGTGTGTAGCTGCTGTCTGTGGGTCAGTGAGAAAGTCTCGAGATAAACACTGTCTGTCTCCTTTTTGATGGATGGATGGATGGATGGATGGATGGATGGATGGATGGATGGATGGATGGATGGATGGATGGATGGATGGATGGATGGATGGATGGATGGATGCTAGTAGTCGCTGTGTGAGTAAACCTCTAGCGACAGACGCTAGACTGCAGTCTTTAGCCTCCTTGTTAGAGCGCCTGACTCTCACGCCGGAGACCCGGGTTCGAGGCCCACACAGAGCGGGATAGATAGATAGATTACTTTTCACATCTGTTGATTGTGTATTTTAAAGAATCAGCAGCGGCTCCTTTAAGAAGGTTTTCCTCTAACAGGAACTCACAGTGGGAGTCCAGGGGGGTCAAAGGTCAGCTGTTAAATTGAGTGCATTTGCAGAAATGACTTAATTCCACTTTTAATCCCACTCATCCGTGTCCATCCAAACCAGTCAGATCATGTGACCGCGTTCGCTGTAATGATTTCCACTAATCATTTGCCATTATGTAATCATGTTTATTAGCTGATTGAGACCCACCTGAGGGATTTGAGCGCAGATTTCTTGTGTCTACATCTGTGGAGTAAAGCATATCAGTGGAAAAATATGACTCAATGAGTGTGTGTCGTTTATGGGGAGCTGCACGTTCAAAAGAGCAAGTGTCAGGGAGTGCATTGTGGGTAATGTAGGCTCTCTCTCGTGTGTATTAGGGCTCCTGCTTTATGGATAAACAAGGCGTGAGAACCTGTCTGTGTTTTAAGCGTATGAATATGAGCCATCAGGGGTGTTTCACAGCTCAGATATGATTTCTCCTCAGTTTGCCACTGATATTCCCTCAGTTTAACTCAGACTGAACTAATCTGACCTCACGGAGCGGAAAAGATATTTTCACGGCATCTCAACGAGAGCTGAGATCAGGGAGTGTGTGTTCTCGAGTGTGTTCTCTAACTAACACACAAAACAGCCTCTGTGAGGTGGAGCTGGACGTTTCTGAGCTTATTTTCATCTGCTGGAACGATCTGGTGGATTCATAATTACAAATGCAGCTCTGCTGTTTCTCTCTCATTATTTTCCTTTCCGCTGAGAAATCCATGGGGATTTATTAATCTGTGTAATTCAGAGGTTGTTTTTTCAGTCACAAACAAAAGAAACAAACTCATAGATTCATCAAAACTCTCTGATGTTATTGTGTTGAGAGATGGTGGTTGGGAGTAACTAACTAACTAACCAACCAACCAACTAATTAAAACTAACAACTAACTAATCAACGATCCAACTAACCAACCACTTACCAACTAATTATCTAAAACTAACAACTAACTTTCCAACTAACTAACTTACTAACTAACTAAATAAAACTAAGAAACCAACCATTCAACTACTTATTCAACCAACATACTAACTTACCAACTAACTAACTAACTAACAACTAACCAACCAACTAAAACTAACTACTAACCAACCAATTAACTAACTTAACAACTAACTATAATAAAACTAAAAACTAACTAACCAACCAACCAACCATCCATCTAACTAACTAACTCAAACAACTAACCAACCAACAACCAACCAACCAACCAACCAAACAACTAACTAATTAACTAACTAAAACTAACAACAAACCAACCATCCATCCAACTAACTAACCAACCAACCAACCAACCAATTAAAACTAACAACTAACTAACCATCCATCCAACTAACCAACTAATTAAAGCTAACAACTAACCAACCATCCAACTAACTTACCAACTAATTAACTAAAACTAACAACTAACTTTCCAACTAACTTACCAACTAACTAAAACTAACCAACCAACCAACCAACCAACCAACCAACCAACCAACCAACCAACTTAACTAAGTAACCAACTAACCAACCATCCAACTAACCAATTAACTAACTTAACTAACTAACCAACTAACCAACCATCCAACTAACTAACTAACTAAAACAAACAAACAAACAAACAAACAAACAAACAAACAAACAACTAAAACTAACAACTAACCAACTTACCAAATAACTAATTAACCCTCCAACCAACCAACCAACTAACTAACTTACAAACTAACCAACCATCCAACTAACTAACTAACCAATTAACTAACTTAACTAACTAACCAACCAACTAACCAACCATCCAACTAACTAACTAAAACAAACAAACAAACACACGACTTAAACTAACAACTTACTAACTAACTAATTAACCCTCCAACCAACCAACTAACTTACAAACTAACTGTCTTACCAGCTAACTAAAACTGCCAACTAACTGACTGACAGTAGATGTAAGTAACGTAACTAACGTAACTACATGTCACAGTAGCACTTTTCCAACGAGCAGTGTGACATCATCCACCCTCATTTACATCCTCATTTACGGTAATGCTAATAAGGTCCTGTTAGTTAATGCATTAACTAATATTAACTAACAATGATCAAAACGTGTATTGCTCAGTATGTATTCATATTTGTTAAAAAAATACAGCCGTTCATTGTTCATGTTAGTGCAGGGCCATTCAATAATAAGATGACACTTATAAAAATGTTTTATTTGTTAACATTAGTTAACTACGTTAGTTAAAACGAGCTAACAATAAATAGTACATCTACAGCATTTATTAATCTTAGTTCATGTTAATCTCAACATTTACTAATACATTTTATGATCAAAAGTCGTATCTGTTAACATTAGTTAATTCAGTGTAAACTAATATGAACATGAACATTTTTATTAATAACTAACATTAACAAAGGTTAATAAATGCTGTAAAAATACAGTGCTCACTGTTAGTTTTAACAAATGAGACCTAATTGTAAAGGGCTAGCGATAATATGAACAGATACTTTTGTAGTTAACTAATGTAGTTAATAGAACCGTATTGCAAAACGTTACCACAATATCTTGTGGCTGATAAACACTGTTGATTCCAGTGATAAATATGATATGATCTGATATTTGAAAACTTCAGTAGTTTGCAGTGTATCTGCAGTAACTCCTGTAAGAGGAAGTTTTCAGCGTTAGCTCATCTCACACTCTCAGCTCAGTTTCACTTAAACTCTTCCATTGGCTGATTTAAGCCTTATCTGCATCCTTCAGGATACAAACCCAAATATTAAAGATTTGCCTATTAAATGATAAGATATTGATTCTGGACCGCACACAGATTACGGCTTTGAAAAGGTCCCGTAAGCTGCTTACCGTAAAGCCATATAGACTTCAGACAGACTCAGAATGAACCTGTAAAATCAAAGTGTTCTGAATCCCGCAGGAACTCGGAGAGTCTTTAACGTGTGTGTGGATCCGTATCGGAGACCAGCAGGCGGAAAACCGGACAAAATCCACCGGGAGAACTTCTCAAAGGAAGACAAGAAGAGACTTCAGCAAACTCAAGAGCTTTTGAGTTTCACTTTCGACATGATAGAAAACGTCCAGTCGGCAGTTTCATTTCTCATCTCATGAAACCTGCCGGAAAAATCCAGCTCATATTTCATATTTCATCCTTAACACCTTTAATTTATGCTTATATTTCACCCCGAAATCAGCAGAAAGAAATAAGAAATTGAGTTGTTTGCGTCGTAAAATTATTTTACTGAAAGCAAGCAATAGGTAATGCAATTTCACAAATCTCATTACTCATAAATGAAAGACTTAGTGTTTAAGTATTTATACATCCATACCACTTTTAATTTATTAATTATGTATTGCATTATTATAGGTAACATTTTCATAGCTTAAAAATAAAATAAACATTAACTGAAATAATTTTATTTCCACTATCTATAGCTATCTCCACTATTTTTCATTTTCATTTAGTTTAACTTGATATATACAGTGTTGGGAATATAATAAGAATCACAAACTCAAAGTATAATGTCCGGTTATATAACAATATGTTTGAAAATAATGTCACAGTGGCAAAAATGCAAAATACATGGGTTAATTCAGGATAATTATAAGATATTTTCCCATCTCAATGGCAACATGTCCTAGTTATCCTGAATTCACCTCTTATTTATTTATTTATTTGATTTAGCGGTGAAATATGAATCCCATCAGTACGAGAGGTTCCCAGATGCAGTTCAGATCCGTGTTTTTGGGTTCACAGTGACTCATTTCAACGCTAATCAAACTCACATTTGTCTCGTTAAACAGACAGTGATTTAGAGGCCGATGAATCTGTTGCATGTCTGAGAAATGACAAAAACCTGAAGACAAAACTGTCCCAGTCTGGAGAAAACACGAGTTTAGCGGATCAGAACTGGCACACAACTGAATCCAGAAAACTTCACTTGTGATCCTGATTTTTCGGTGATCCGGCATTCCAGCTGCAGTGAGAGTGAGCGATAGGATCGTTCAGAGGAATATGTTTGAAAGCCATTAGTCTGAAGAATGTACGATGGTATCAACGCCAATCACTCACAGGCCCGGGACAGGATTGTTTCCAAATGTAAGCATGTTTCCAGAAGTGCTGAGATCCACACACACACACACACGACCTGCTGAAACACCTGAGACACGTTAGGCATCTTAGTCTGTTTAACTCCTGACAGCCTGGACACAAATCATGTCCGCACAATTTGACGTTTCATTGCATTATACACCACAATACTATGGTCTAGTGCTGTGAACAGTAAATCCATTTGCAATACAAATCGGTGTGTTTACCATACCATGTTCTTCTGCTTATCCAGGGCCAGTCGCGGGGCAGCAGTCTAAGCAGAGACGCCCAGACTTCCCTCTCCCTAGACACTGATTCTCATCCCAGCCGCTTCACACTCGGCTGCAAACCATCCCAGTGCACGCTGAAGGTCCTGGTCTGATGGGGCCAACATGACAACATCATCCACAAAGAGCAGAGATGAAATCGTGTGGTCCCCTAAACTGGACACCCTCCGGCCCCTGGCCGCGCCTAGAAATTCTGTCCATAAAAATGATGAACAGAACCGGAGACAACGACCGGAACGAAAACCACTGTTCCTCCTGAATCCGATGTTCCGCTATCAGACGAATTCTCCTCTCCTGTACCCTGGCATAGACTTTCCCGGGGAGGCTGAGAAGTGTGATTTCCCCCTATAGTTGGAGCACACCCTCCGGTCCCCCTTCTTAAAAAGAGGGACCACCACCCCGGTCTGCCAGCCCAGAGGCACTGTCCCCGACCGCCACGCGATGCTGCAGAGGCGTGTCAGCCAAGACAGCCCCACAACATCCAGAGACTTGAGGTACTCAGGGCGGATCTCATCCACCCCCCGCTGCCTTGCCACCGAAGAGCTTCTTGACTCCCTCGGTGACTTCAGCTTGGGTGATGGACGAGTCCGCCTCCGAGCCCTCGGCCTCTGCTTCCTTAATGGAAGACGTGTCGGCGGGATTGAGGAGATCCTCGAAGTATTCCTTCCACCGTCCGATGATCTCCCCAGTCGAGGTCAACATCTGCTCCACTGTAAACAGCGTTGGTAGGGCACTGCTTCCCCCTCCTGAGCCGCCGGACGGTTTGCCAGAATCTCTTCGAGGCCGACCGGTAGTCCTTCTCCATGGCCTCACTGAGCTCTTCCCAGGCCCGATTTTTTGCCTCCACAACCACCCGGGCTGCAGTCCACTTGGCCTGCCGGTACCCGTCAGCTGCCTCAGGAGTCCCACAAGCCAGCCAGGCCCGATAGGACTCCTTCAGCTTTACGGTATCCCTTACTTCCGGTGTCTGGGTTCAGGGATTGCTGCCTCTACAGGCACCGGAGACCTTACGGCCACAGCTCCGAGCGGCCGCGTCGACATTGGAGGTGGAGAACATGGTCCACTCGGACTCAATATCTCCAGACTCCCTCGGGATCCAGTCGAAGCTCTGCCGGAGGTGAGAGTTGAAGATCTCTCTGACAGGGGACTCGGACAAACGTTCCCAGCAGACCCTCACAGTACGCTTGGGTCTGCCGAGTCTGTCCAGCCTCCTCCCCTGCCATCGGATCCAACTCACCACCAGGTGGTGATCAGTTGACAGCTCTGCCCCTCTCTGCACCCGAGTGTCCAAGACATTCGGCCGGAGGTCGGATGAAACAACCACAAAGTCGATCATCGACCTCCGGCCTAGGGTGTCCATCAGTGCACGTGGCACTAGGATATAAAGCTATAAAGCAGCATAACGGACTGTTTTTGTACTGGTAAAATAATTGGAGGCAAAAGACACCGGAAACCTTGGACAATATTACAAATCACCGGCCGCTCTGTTATCAGTCATTTCTGAGGTGGAGAAAGTTATCAGATTCTGATCAAAGATTATAAAGACAAACATGTTATTTTCTTTTGAATAATGTCAGGAATGTGTTATTAGGATTAATATCGATGATGACTTTAAATCATGCTGGCGCGCGCGCGTGTGTGTGTGTGTGTGTGTGTGTGTGTGTGTGTGTGTGTGTGTGTGTGTGTGTGTGTCACTTTTACTGACCTTTTTTCACGAACTCACATTAATGCTTCAGAATCTTTCATCAAGATGAATATAATAACTTGAATGTTTTACTTCCGGAAGAGTTTTATGAGATGAGGATCACGCTTTTAAACGGTTAATTGTGTGTGTGGGATTGTGGGATAACGTATGTCAGTGACTGCGTTACATAAAGCCTCCAGTATGAGCCTGATCGGCCTTTATTACCTCAGAGCTGAGACCAGTGCCATGACATTCATCTTAGTCCAACAGAACCAACAATTACACAGACGATTATTGGAAACACTTGTGATGACAGAGTCTGATCTCCGGAAACTATTGATGAGTCTACACAGTTTATGGGAATACTGATGTGAGGGAAGAGTTGTGCTTTTGAGTGTGTAGCAGAAGAGTACACAAGCTTTGGGACAAACTATCACGTCATACAACTGCGTCTTTAAAGGTTGCTCTCTGTCGCAGTAAACTGACCTGTCAATCATCTTATACCTGTCAATCATCTTATACCTGTCAATCATCTTATACCTGTCAATCATCTTATCACAGTAAACTGGCCTGTCAATCATCTTATACCTGTCAATCATCTTATACCTGTCAATCATCTTATACATGTCAATCATATTATACCTGTCAATCATCTTATACCTGTCAATCATCTTATCACAGTAAACTGGCCTGTCAATCATCTTATGAAATGAAATCACGCTGAAAATGCAGAATCACGTTGATCTGCAGTCGCGGGTCTTTCATGCGGAGACTCTCCTCATATTAATGCATAATGATGCATTTAAAAGTTAATGGCCAAACGGATCTTTATAAAAGTTCCAATTTTTATTTCAGATGAAATATAACATGGATTACAATAAATAAATATTTTTTTAATCAGGTTAAACTTTGATTAGTCACTCAAACCTTTATCTAAACCTCTTATCGTCGCCACGCATATCCGCCATGTTTTGTAGTTTTTTAACACTTTTTACTCGTGTTTGTAGTTCCTCCTGCAAAGCGCAATGGCTTGTGGGTAATATTAGCCTTTAGTGGAAACAGTAGATCATCCAGGACTTCTGACACACTCTTTTCAGCATACTATGCTTTGGGACACACTTATTCTAATCTCACACACTGTTTAGGATGGATAGTGTGAACACTGAGACGCAGGGTTGATCCGCGGCTGACGTTATGACATCATCAGAGGTCAAAGGTCAGCCATGAACGCACGTGATTCCCGTGCAGGAATGAAAGGAATCGATGTGGTTTTGAATGAACGGTCTCTTTAAATCTCGCAGGATGTTCAGTGAGTTCTGGTCCAAGTCTGTGAGAGGAGAGTATTTCACTGTATTTACTCCATGTTTTATCATTGGCATTTACTGTACATTCAGCAAATCATTCAGGGACGTTTATATTGCCTGTCTGAACAGACACTGGGAAACTGTATTACACTTTCCATCCGTGTGTTTTATTCAGAACGATCCCATAAAACACCATTAACAGCTCGTCTGTAACGTCTAAATACCTGAACCAGCTTTCAGACCCGAGCCAGACGCTCAGCCGCTTCTGAAGCGGAAATATCAGTGTTATTATATTATATTATATTATATTATATTATATTATATTATATTATATTATATTATATTATATTATATTTTTTGTAATTAGAATAATGTGCACTGGTTAATCATGCAGAATAATATCATGAACATGTATTACATAAATTTAGATTTATTTTATGTTAATTTTGATGAATGTGTGTGGTCATATTTGTATAAATGTGCCTACAATCATTTCTTTTAATATATTTTAATAGTTTTAACTGTGTATTCAGGTCCATTTTGACCTTGAAGAGCTACATGTGTGTGTGTGTGTGTGTGTGTGTGAGTGAGTGTGTGTGTTTGTGTGAGGGTGCGCGTGTGTGTGTTTGTGAGTGTGTGCGTGCATCTGCGTGTGTGTGTGTGTTTGTGCATGTGTGTATTATTGTGTGTGTGTGTGAGTGTGAGTGAGTGTTTGTGCATGTGTGTATTATTGTGTGAGTGTGAGTGAGTGTTTGTTTGTGAGTGTCTGTGTCTGTGTGTGTGTGTGTGTGTGTGTGTGTTTGTGCATGTGTGTATTATTATTGTGTGTGTGTGTGTGTGTGTGTGTGTGTGTGTGTGTGTGTGTGTGTGTGTGTGTGTGTGTGTGTGTGTGAGTGTGTGAGTGAGTGAGTGCACGCGTGTGTGTTTGTGAGTGTGTGCGTGCGTCTGCGTGTGTGTGTGTGTGTGTGAGTGTGTGGAAAGTGTTTGGTTGTGGTTACATCATGGCTCAAGCATCGCAGTGATTCATTGCTCAGATCTCTCTGATGATCTCAGTCTCTCTGTTGTATTTGCTGTGGTTTATAAAGTTCAGCAAATTCAGCTCAATCTGTTTCCAGTCACGAGAATCAGTAGCTTCAGATTTATAAAGTTAAACTTCATCCTCCTGAAACAACAAGTCCTCCTCTGACGTCTCCACTGCAGTGTTCACTTCTGATCGCGGTCGCTCAGAAAACGGTGTGTTTTCAAGCAAATACCGTGTGTGTGTGTGTGTGTGTGTGTGTGTGTGTGTGTGTGTGTGTGTGTGTGTATGAGCTGCTGCCAGGAGGTTTGGTGTGGGGTTTCACAGAACAATAGTGCTGAGAACATTACAGCGCTTTATTTACGACGCTGTAACTGCTATAAAGACTCGCATACGACAACAGATGATGTTATTCCCCCACAGGACCAGAGTGGGGTTCTTTCACTGCGACTACATCTGTGACGAACTGTAATAAATCCAAACATGAATCTCATTTATATTTGCTATTGAAATTAACACTTGACTATACATAAAAAAAAGACATAATGGTTGATAACCTTCTGGTCCTTATTACTAGAGTAGAGACTACACTGTAAAATATAATTAGTTAATTTTACGGTAAAAAACTGTCAGCTGTGTTTGCCATAAAGAATACGGCAGCAACATTTTTAGGTTTTACTCATTTATGTTAAATTTACAGTAAAATACTGTATTTCATTAACTGATATATTATTTATTTATCATCCTATTGAAGTACTAATATCTGTTTTGAATCTTTTTAATACACTATTTACAGTGGTGATGAGAGTCACATGATAAACAACATCATGGTAACATACATGAAATTTAAAAAATGCAATAAACATTAATTTAACAACATTAAATGTAAAAAACAGTAAAAAACATTTTCAACGAAAATACATCAAATGTGAAGTGTCACGCAGTGAATTCTGGGAATGTCAATTTACGGTTTTTCACTGTAAATTACAATGACTTTTCACTTCCAAAAAAAATTTAACAGTATTTTACTGTAAAATTACATTAAATGTACGGTTAGATCTATCACAGTTATTCACCGTATATAGTACAGAAAATATCTGTTAAAGGAACACGCCGACTTTTTGGGACTTTATCTTATTCCCCGTATCCCCCAGAGTTAGATAAGTCCACACACACCCTTCTCATCTCCGTGCGTGCCGTAACTCTGTCTGACGCACCCACCGCTAGCCTAGCTTAGCACAAAGACTGGAGGTAAACGGCTCCAGCTAGCATACTGCTCCCAATAAGTGACCAATATAGTTCCCAGTATACGGTTAGAAGATGGCTGTGTCTCATGTGACCTTGTTATTTGTACACACTGTGACTATACAAATCACAACATGTCAATAGGAAAATTTTGTCACTTATTGGGAGCAGTATGCTAGCTGGAGCCATTTACCTCCAGTCTTTGTGCTAAGCTAGGCTAGCGGTGGGTGCGTCAGACAGAGTTACGGCACAAAGGGAGATGAGAAGGGTATGTGTGGACTTCTCTAACTCTGGGGGATATGATGAATAAGCTAATAAGCTTATAATAAGTCTAATAAGCTAATAAGTCCCAAGAAGTCGGCGTGTTCCTTTAACCAATTAACAGTTTTTCACCTTGGCATTTTTACGGTCTTTTACCGTTAAAATCACGATCAACGGGAATGTGAAGGAAAGACAGACAGAAGCTCTCAGTCATGGCGGTTTAAGATGTTTTTACAGCTCTCTTGAAACTTCTGCTCGTAGCAGAGCAAGTAAAAGGTGCTTTAATTCGTGAGGTCTGGGGAAAACTGTAAACTTCTGGCAGCCGTCCACACGATCAGCCGGAAAACAGGCGCTTTAGCACGGCTAACCAGACTAATAGCTTTACTGTCCCATGAATTAGTGTTGATACAAACCAGACGTTAAGGTCTGAAGTGGCACACTGCAAAAAATGCTTCTTCCTCAGTGTTTCTGTCTTGTTTTCCAGCACAAATAACATTCTTAAATTAAGATGCATTTACTGGAGAAGCAGAATGACTGAAGATATTATGTGTTTTTGCTTAAAACAAGAACAAATATCTGCCAATGGGGTCAGAAAAAATAAACATAATTCTAAGGGAAACAAGATTATTTTTCTGACACCATTGGCAGATATTTGTTCTTGTTTAAAGAAGAAAACATTTTTTCAGAAAACAAGACTTAGTCTCTTAAAGTACACACAGATTATTTATTATATCATGCCTAAAATGCCCCTTTTTGGGTGGAAGCAAAAACACACTGTGTATCTTTAAATGCAAATGAGCTGTTGCCCCGCCCCCTTTTCCAGAAGAGGGCGGAGCCTTTACAGCTCTGGTAGTGTTGCCAGACTCCTGGATTTTGCTTGGATTTGTTTACTTTTATTGTTGGTTCACTTACAAATATGTGTGTTGATCATCATTCACAGTCTGTTATTGAATATAGGTTCAATATAGGAATATAGGTTATATTTGAATATAGGTTCAATATAGGAATATAGGTTATATATATTTGAATATAGGTTCAATATAGGAATATAGCTTATATTTGAATATAGGTTCAATATAGGAATATAGGTTATATTTGAATATAGGTTCAATATAGGAATATAGGTTATATTTGAATATAGGTTTGCTGAAAGGTTCTTTCGGAACCCAGGATGTTTCTTCGCTGTGAAAAACACCTTTCAGAACCTTCATTTTTAAGAGTGTTACTTTAAAAGTAACACGTTGCATTGATACATGATGCAAAGAACGTTACTAATGTTACATTGCAAAATAACAGCATAGTTTATTATGAACTATTTGCATCTATTTGATTTAATTTAAATAATCACATTTTCAAAATGCATTTATTCGAACAAACAATGATTCATTGTGAAAATTTAATATATTCAGTTAAAAAGTATGAAGATGAGAACTGTAAAAAGCAATATTCAGTTAAAGTTAAAATTGATATATATATTAAAATGGATTGATTGATGATAAATATAAAAACCTTGTTATTGTCTATTTAACACACATTCAGTTTATTAGTGCTATAGCAGAAATGCTTGTTTATGTTAAGACTGCGTATTTCAGTGCATAAATCCTAAGTTTAGGCCTAGGTGAGGTTGTGAATGGGATGAGAAGCTTCTGTCGTGGTGAATGTCGGCTGGGTTTGGTTTTCTTTAACCGTTATAGTTTTGTTCATGTTTTTGAAGATGACGGCATCATTTTGCTGTCCAACTATGTGAGATGAAATGATCAGTTGCATATTATTATTGGCATTAATAAAAGTTTTCTCACCGGCCGCTGGAATACACACAGAACACTGAAGCCTGAACGCTTGTCAAAACTGAGTTGCGTTGGTCATATTCTGCACTTCTCCTGCAGTTGTGCTGCAGACGGGCGAGCCTCGGCCTCATGTGTCTCTGCTCGTCTGTCCATCTGTCGGTCCATCTGTGCTGGACAGGAACTGACGGCTGAGGTTTCCTGATAAATGAATCAGTGAATTACACTCTCTTCGACTCGCCGGACACGAGGAGCATCAACATGAGCAGATCGAGTCAGTGAAGCGAGGATGACGAGGATGATGAAGAGCTTCTTCTGTACGAGCGACTGACAGTGACCGGCAGGAGGACGTGTGTTTTAGAGCATTATCAGAGTACTTACTTAAAACACACACACACACACACACACACACACACACTGTCACACACACACACACACACACACTCATACACACACACACACTCACAAACACTCTCTCTCACACACACACACACACTCTCACAGACACATTCTCACACGCTCACACAGACACACACAATATCTCACTCACACACACACACACACACACACACACACACTCACACATGTAGTGTTTTCATTTTTTATGGGGACTTTCCATAGACATAATGATTTTTATACTGTACAAACTGTATATTCTATTCCCTTACACTAACCCTACCCCTAAACCTACCCATCACAGAAAACTTTCTGCAATTTCACATTTTCGAAAAAAACATCACTTTTTTGATTTATAAGCCGTTTTCCTCATGGGGACCAAAAAATGTCCCCACACGAACAAGGATTTCGGATATTGCCATCCTTGTGGGGACATTTTGTCCCCACAACGTGATGATTACCAACTCATACACACACTCATACACACACACACACACACACACACACTCACAAACACTCTCTCACACACACAATCTCACACACACACACACACACAAACACTCTCACACACAAACACTCTCTCACACACACACTCTCTCACACACACACTCTCACAGACACACATACATTCTCACACACTCTCACACAGACACACACACTATCTCACTCACACACACACTTTCTCACTCACTCACACACACACACACACACTCACTCTCTCACACACACACACACACAGAGACACAGAGACACTCAGTAAATGTATCTTGATTTAAGAATGTTTAGATGTTTGTGCTGGAGAACGAGGCAGAGGAAGTACATCATTCACTGAAGTGTAACTCATAAGCTGTATGTCTGTTATGATAATGTTTAATTTCTCCTGTTTATGAACTTAAAATGATCCCAGATGGTGATGATGTGGATCCGGGATCAGCCTCATTCGGCTCTGAAGGAAATTGGAAGTGAAGTTTTTCATTGGTCTCATTCTCTCCTGGGGCAGAGACGCGTTTCTGAAGGAACACGGAGAACGCCGGGATTCGGGAGACACAAACGGGATCATGTTTTCCATGTCATCCCGAAGCGTGCCAAGCAATAAGACTTCAGTTGTTTGCCTTCACACTTTCTGGGATCCACAGGAGCGATGAGCTGAAATGTCGGATTAATGGATCTTGCATTTTGTCGAATAGCCGTTCTCTTCTGTTCCTCGCGCTCTCATCAGAAGCAACAGACACTCGGTTCAATATTTAAAGGCTGCGATTCAAAACTCTGTGGTTTAGTTGTGTAACTTTATGTGTTGTTATTACCATTACCTAAAACTAAAACAATAATAAAAAAATTCTCACAGTAAACATTTACTGAAATAAAAAAAAAAAACGTATAAAATGTAATATATTTCAGCTATATTATCCAAGGCAACATTACTAAAACTAAATAAACGAACACTTAAAACTTAATAAAAACTATAAAGACATAATTTTTGGGAAAAAAAATGACTGAAGCTACTGTTTGTAATGTCTATTTAATGTTTCTCATTTAACGCAATAATGACTTTAAATGAACTTTTGGGGAGAATTTCTCAGCCAAAATTAAATTGATTAATAATTAATCGGCACATCATGTAATTAATTATATTAAAAATTTTAATCGCTCGACAGCCCTAACTTAGACGCTGCAACTCAAAAAATGTATGGTTTAGTTGTGTAACTTTGTGTTATTATTGTTAACTAAAATCAAATTTTTATAAAATAATATAAAATATTATATAAAAAACCTTAAAATAAAATAAAATGAAATAAGTATTAACTGAAATAAAATATATAAAATATGATATTAAAAAAAATTAAAATAAAATGAAATAAATATTAACTGAAATAAAATATGATAAAATATAATATTGAAAAAACTTAAAATGAAATAAACATGAACTGAAATGAAATATGATAAAATATATCAAATATAATATGAAGTTTAAGCACTAAAATAGCAAAACTTAATAAAAACTATATAGAAACATTAAAAAAAATTAATAAAACTGACAAAAACAAAAAACTGACTAAATCTTCACCTAAAATGAAAATAAAACAGAAAACAGTTTTGTATTTAATTTAAAATATTAACAAAAATATCATATCATATCATATTATGATTATCATATCACTAATCATATATAAATTATACTAATATAACACTGATGCTGTCACTTCCTCACCATTTGTGTGTGTGTGTGTGTGTGTGTGTGTGTGTGTGTGTGTGTGTGTGTGTGTGTGTGTGTGTGTGTGTGTGTGTGTTTTAAAGAGTGTTTTAGAGAGTGTGTTTGAGAGTGTGTGTGTGTTTTAGAGAGTGTGTTTGAGAGTGTGTATGCGTGTATGTGTGTGTGTGTGTGTGTGTGTGTTTTAGAGAGTGTGTTTGAGAGTGTGTATGTGTGTGTGTGTGTGTGTGTGTGTGTGTGACTGAACATATTAAGTAAAATTGGTAATTTTGCTTCACAAGTAAATGTATCTTGATATAAAAATGTAGATATTTGTTCTGTAAATACTTCTGTTGCCATGCAGAACCGGGTCTGGTAGCAGAAATGCTGTTATTGTTCCGCTGTGATGTGGATGTGGCAGGAGTTCATGTAATGATGAAGGACGTGGTTCCTTGAAAACACAAACAAAAGGATCAAATATTCCTTCAGGAACATAAATAATAGAGCATTATAAATAGTCTCTGGCGAAGCACTTCCTGCAGAAGCTCCTCAGGTTCGACAGCTCATTCATTCTTTGATTGGGTTCCATGTATTTATGAAACTGGATGTTTTAATATCCAAACATCTCTCTCACCCTCTTCCTGAATATTCCGGTAAGTTTACAGGCAGCCGAACATTGATGGATTTGGTGGTTTCTCTGTTGTTCTGCTCTCTAAAACTCCAGCGCATCAGATTTCTGCTCTTCTGTCGTCTCCAGGGGTCGAACCCTCTGGTTATTTTTAACCAAAACATTTTACGTTTTGTTTTTGTAGAATTCTTTACTTCATCAGGATGGTATGAAACTTGGTAAAGGTTTTGGCACTTGCTGTGTGAACAAAAATAAATAAAAATCATGGACGTGATGTGAAAAGGTTAAATGGTCCTGTAAAGATAGTCACACTTGTGCTCCTCGCGGTCAGAAACGCATTAGAGACGAGTTTCCTCTAGTGGAAGCGTTTGGTACTGCAGCCGAACACACTCTCACTGAAAGCTCATTTACTGAGATATCAAGCTTAAATTTGGAATACAACTTATTTAGATTTATGGTTTTGATTTTCTCACCGTTTAAGAGTAAAACGTGATTTTGAAAATATATATTTCATATATAAATTGAAAATAGTATTTTTGCGCTTTTTTCATAACAATAAACGTAAAAGTCTGTTACTGAAAACTTTTTTCACTTCAGCAATAATCTGCCTAGTGTCGTCTTCGAAAAGAGACCAAACTTCAGTCGGTTGCTTTAAAGCATTCAAGATTCATGACAGTTTAAGTTGGAAATTTAACTTAATTTAATTTTCAGGTCTATGCTCAAAACGTGAATAAATGGATTATAAAAAACAGCATAAATATAATCTAGTATATAAGCATAAGGATGTAGTGTAACGACGCCCAGTTCCAGGAATGCACTAATGTTTTGTTGGTAGCACCAGTTTGCAACAATTATTAGTTAACACTAATTTGTCAACACTTCGGAAAAAATTATAACACTACATCCTCATGCATCCTGAAGTGACGTCGACGTCCGGGTAAGCGGTAGCATGAGCCGTCAGGCAAGTGTTATTTAAATACACTCCTGATGTACTTACAAACTTTCCAATGCCTCGTTTTATGAGTACAGAACCTATCTGTGCTACTGTAGAAGTTTGATGCCATTCTGGGCATTATTAGTGGAGTAATTATTAGTGGATCCATTAGCGCCTGCACTAAACCATCCGGCTGATATCCGGGGGTGTTCGGCTCGAGGTCATGGTGTAAAGGACCCTAGGTTGATTTTACTCCGAACCATCCCTTTAAATGTTCTGTGTCCTGACATTAGCATTATAATAGGTGTGTATGTCTGCATATCTGGTGTTTGAACAGACATGTTGAGGAATCATATTGT
>CM040833.1:1390000-1407500 GCA_022828995.1 Vimba vimba
ATTTTGATTTAACCCTGTAAAGCCTGACATGTGAAATAAGTCAAAATAAATCATATTTTCTGAAAAAAGAACAGTTAAGACAGAACGCGAGCTGAAGGAGGACGTTTGTACAACTATTCTGAAAGACTTTTACTTGATAAAACTATCAATCCGAACTGGAGGAGATTGAGTGAAACAGGTTTATCAGATCATTTAGAGGGCTCTGCGTATCAAATATGCCGGAATTCATAGGGTTAAAAATGTTTAAATATTTGCACATTTGGCAGTGTGTGACTGTATATGTATAAGTATGAAAAACCCAGATGTTCTGCTGCATTTGCCAAACATGTAGTTTATCAGAGCACGCTGTGAGAGATACTGTATCCCACAATGCAATGTGTTCGAGTGACGAATAAACCAAATGAATAAACCACAGTGTTTTCTCAGATGTTTATGTGTGCGTGCGGATTCACAGTAGGCCTGTTACAAAACATAACAGTATGCAGTAAGTTAGTGTTCCATCAAAACACGCAAAAGAACTTATTAAAGTTCAAATACACACAAAGATGCTTTTACTGTTTTTGTATGAAAGCTTGCTTCCACCACAGAATAAAACATTTTGAAAGATAATTGCGACTTTTTATCTCACAAGTGCGAGTTTACATGTTGCAATTCTGACTTTATATCACGCATTTCTGAGATAAAAAGTCACAATTGCGAGATAAAAAGTCAAAATTACCATTTTTATTTTTTATTCTATGGCGGAAACAAGCTTATATATTGCTTATCAAATATTCTAGAACTTATAGGGTTAAAAATGTTTAAATATTTGCACATTTGGCAGTGTGTGGCTGTATATGTATGAAATGCCCAGATGTTCTGCTGCACTTGCCAAACATGCAGTTTATCAGAGCACTGTATCCCACAATGCAAAGCGAATAAACCAAGTGAAAAAAACACAGTTTTCTCAGATGTTCGTGTGCATGCGGATTCACACAGTAGGCCTGTTACAAAACATAACAGTACGCAGTAAGTTAGTACTATTCCATGAAAACACGCGAAACAACGTAAAATATTAGACACAAAGATGCTTGTAACGAGGAGTTGTGAAAGTATCCCTGCGTGTGGAATAGTAATGAGTGTGTGTTAATGCCGGTTGTGTGTCCGTCTCTCTGAACAACTCGAGCTAATTAATCCTCCGTCCTGGAGTTGACGAGCTCTCGGCTGGACGTCTTTGTCTCCACATTCACTCAGTGTGAGAATCGGCCTGTGGATCTTGTTTTCCAGCGAGTTCAAAGCCACAGAACAGAGATTAGACATTGTTCCCGCTCTCGGACGCTCATCTACAGCTGAGAGGATTGAAGAAGCTCAGCACAACAGGAGCAGTCATGTGTGTGAGACGGAGAAAATGAGCTGGATATCACCGATGAACACACACTTACACACGCTTTCAGTCAGGAACGTCCTCGGCTCAGCGCTGGGATGGGGAAGTTTAGTTGAGGAAAGCAAATATTAAAATGATCATGCATTAATCAGACTGGCATATACAATGCAAAACATAGTACCGGTAATCATTTAGATTTCCTCATTTAAGTTGTTTCTTCTAGATAATCTGCTTGTAATTGTATTGATGGCTCAATCGATTTGAAAAGCTTTCATGTAAACTCTTCAATTGATTTGAATTAGATTTGATCGGATTGAAAGTGCAGAACTGAAATAATCAGATCAAAAGCATGTCTGGCTAAAGAAAAATGCTTTGCTGACTTGTTACTTTTGAATGTTCTCTGAACGTTCTGAATAAAGTAGCACATTTAAAAAAATGTTAGATGAACATCTAAATCTGAAGTTTTGTTCGGAATACATAAATGCACATGTAAATGAAATCAGGTTGCAAAGTTTAGGGTTTATAGGCTATAAATAGCCTACAACTTTCAGATAATCTGAAATCGGATTGGATTCACTTGACGAATCCCGCACATGTGAATGTGTTTGTGCATCTGCTATGAGTGTAACACACATTTATTCAGGCTGGTTAACACGTCATTTCCTCACAGTTAAGGGCACATTTCCTTCATTACTGGAGCTGCTGGTTTGTAGTGTAAAATCATTATTCAGATTAGCAGGACATATGGAGCTCATAAACGCACCACGTAAAACGATACAGCCCTTTTAAAGGCGTGTAACTTACAATCAGAGCTGAAATCTCTCGCCGACATCTGTGCCGTGTTACTCTCTTACACACGTTACTCTCTAACACACGTTACTCTCTTACACACGTTACTCTCTATCACACGTTACTCTCTTACACACGTTACTCTCTGTCACACGTTACTCTCTATCACACGTTACTCTCTATCACACGTTACTCTCTAACACACGTTACTCTCTATCACACGTTACTCTCTATCACACGTTACTCTCTAACACACGTTACTCTCTATCACACGTTACTCTCTATCACACGTTACTCTCTAACACACGTTACTCTCTATCACACGTTACTCTCTAACACACGTTACTCTCTATCACACGTTACTCTCTAACACACGTTACTCTCTATCACACGTTACTCTCTAACACACGTTACTCTCTATCACACGTTACTCTCTATCACACGTTAATGTCAAACACACGTTACTCTCTATCACACGTTACTCTCTAACACACGTTAATGTCAAACACACGTTACTCTCTTACACACGTTACTCTCTATCACACGTTACTAACACACGTTACTCTCTAACACACGTTACTCTCTTACACACGTTACTCTCTATCACACGTTAATCTCTATCACACACGTTACTCTCTGTCACACGTTACTCTCTTACACACGTTACTCTAACACACGTTACTCTCTAACACACGTTAATGTCAAACACACGTTACTCTCTTACACACGTTACTCTAACACACGATACTCTCTAACACACGTTACTCTCTAACACACGTTAATCTCTATCACACACGTTACTCTCTGTCACACGTTACTCTCTTACACACGTTACTCTAACACACGTTACTCTCTAACACACGTTACTCTCTAACACACGTTACTCTCTAACACACGTTACTCTCTGTCACACGTTACTCTCTATCACACGTTACTCTCTATCACACGTTACTCTCTAACACACGTTACTCTCTATCACACGTTACTCTCTAACACACGTTACTCTCTATCACACGTTACTCTCTAACACACGTTAATGTCAAACACACGTTACTCTCTTACACACGTTACTCTCTATCACACGTTACTAACACACGTTACTCTCTAACACACGTTACTCTCTTACACACGTTACTCTCTATCACACGTTAATCTCTATCACACACGTTACTCTCTGTCACACGTTACTCTCTTACACACGTTACTCTAACACACGTTACTCTCTAACACACGTTAATGTCAAACACACGTTACTCTCTTACACACGTTACTCTAACACACGATACTCTCTAACACACGTTACTCTCTAACACACGTTAATCTCTATCACACACGTTACTCTCTGTCACACGTTACTCTCTTACACACGTTACTCTAACACACGTTACTCTCTAACACACGTTAATGTCAAACACACGTTACTCTCTTACACACGTTACTCTAACACACGATACTCTCTAACACACGTTACTCTCTAACACACGTTAATCTCTATCACACACGTTACTCTCGGTCACACGTTACTCTCTATCACACGTTACTCTCTAACACACGTTACTCTCTTACACACGTTACTCTCTAACACACGTTACTCTCTAACACGTTACTCTCTATCACACGTTACTCTCTATCACACGTTACTCTCTTACACACGTTACTCTCTTACACACGTTACTCTCTATCACACGTTACTCTCTAACACACGTTACTCTCTTACACACGTTACTCTCTTACACACGTTACTCTCTATCACACGTTACTCTCTTACACATGTTACTCTCTAACACACGTTACTCTCTATCACACGTTACTCTCTATCACACGTTACTCTCTATCACACGTTACTCTCTATCACACGTTACTCTCTATCACACGTTACTCTCTATCACACGTTACTCTCTTACACACGTTACTCTCTATCACACGTTACTCTCTATCACACGTTACTCTCTATCACACGTTACTCTCTATCACACGTTACTCTCTATCACACGTTACTCTCTAACACACGTTACTCTCTATCACACGTTACTCTCTATCACACGTTACTCTCTATCACACGTTACTCTCTATCACACGTTACTCTCTAACACACGTTACTCTCTATCACACGTTACTCTCTATCACACGTTACTCTCTATCACACGTTACTCTCTATCACACGTTACTCTCTTACACACGTTACTCTCTATCACACGTTACTCTCTAACACACGTTACTCTCTAACACACGTTAATGTCAAACACACGTTACTCTCTTACACACGTTACTCTCTATCACACGTTACTCTCTAACACACGTTACTAACACACGTTACTCTCTAACACACGTTAATGTCAAACACACGTTACTCTCTTACACACGTTACTCTAACACACGATACTCTCTAACACACGTTACTCTCTAACACACGTTAATCTCTATCACACACGTTACTCTCGGTCACACGTTACTCTCTATCACACGTTACTCTCTATCACACGTTACTCTCTTACACATGTTACTCTCTAACACACGTTACTCTCTTACACACGTTACTCTCTAACACACGTTACTCTCTAACACGTTACTCTCTATCACACGTTACTCTCTATCACACGTTACTCTCTTACACACGTTACTCTCTTACACACGTTACTCTCTATCACACGTTACTCTCTAACACACGTTACTCTCTTACACACGTTACTCTCTTACACACGTTACTCTCTATCACACGTTACTCTCTTACACATGTTACTCTCTAACACACGTTACTCTCTATCACACGTTACTCTCTATCACACGTTACTCTCTATCACACGTTACTCTCTATCACACGTTACTCTCTATCACACGTTACTCTCTATCACACGTTACTCTCTATCACACGTTACTCTCTTACACACGTTACTCTCTATCACACGTTACTCTCTATCACACGTTACTCTCTATCACACGTTACTCTCTATCACACGTTACTCTCTAACACACGTTACTCTCTATCACACGTTACTCTCTATCACACGTTACTCTCTATCACACGTTACTCTCTTACACACGTTACTCTCTATCACACGTTACTCTCTAACACACGTTACTCTCTAACACACGTTAATGTCAAACACACGTTACTCTCTGTCACACGTTACTCTCTTACACACGTTACTCTCTATCACACGTTACTAACACACGTTACTCTCTAACACACGTTACTCTCTATCACACACGTTACTCTCTGTCACACGTTACTCTCTTACACACGTTACTCTCTATCACACGTTAATCTCTATCACACACGTTACTCTCTGTCACACGTTACTCTCTTACACACGTTACTCTAACACACGTTACTCTCTAACACACGTTAATGTCAAACACACGTTACTCTCTTACACACGTTACTCTCTATCACACGTTACTCTCTAACACATGTTACTCTCTAACACACGTTAATGTCAAACACACGTTACTCTCTTACACACGTTACTCTCTATCACACGTTACTCTCTAACACACGTTAATGTCAAACACACGTTACTCTCTGTCACACGTTACTCTCTTACACACGTTACTCTCTATCACACGTTACTAACACACGTTACTCTCTAACACACGTTACTCTCTATCACACACGTTACTCTCTGTCACACGTTACTCTCTTACACACGTTACTCTCTATCACACGTTAATCTCTATCACACACGTTACTCTCTGTCACACGTTACTCTCTTACACACGTTACTCTCTAACACACGTTAATGTCAAACACACGTTACTCTCTAACACACGTTACTCTCTAACACACGATACTCTCTAACACACGTTACTCTCTAACACACGTTAATGTCAAACACACGTTACTCTCTAACACACGTTACTCTCTATCACACGTTACTCTCTATCACACGTTACTCTCTATCACACGTTACTCTCTTACACACGTTACTCTCTATCACACGTTACTCTCTAACACACGTTACTCTCTAACACACGTTAATGTCAAACACACGTTACTCTCTTACACACGTTACTCTCTATCACACGTTACTCTCTAACACACGTTAATGTCAAACACACGTTACTCTCTGTCACACGTTACTCTCTTACACACGTTACTCTCTATCACACGTTACTAACACACGTTACTCTCTAACACACGTTACTCTCTATCACACACGTTACTCTCTGTCACACGTTACTCTCTTACACACGTTACTCTCTATCACACGTTAATCTCTATCACACACGTTACTCTCTGTCACACGTTACTCTCTAACACACGTTAATGTCAAACACACGTTACTCTCTTACACACGTTACTCTAACACACGATACTCTCTAACACACGTTACTCTCTAACACACTTTAATCTCTATCACACACGTTACTCTCGGTCACACGTTACTCTCTATCACACGTTACTCTCTTACACACGTTACTCTCTATCACACGTTACTCTCTATCACACGTTACTCTCTATCACACACGTTACTCTCTATCACACGTTACTCTCTATCACACGTTACTCTCTATCACACGTTACTCTCTAACACACGTTACTCTCTATCACACGTTACTCTCTATCACACGTTACTCTCTATCACACGTTACTCTCTTACACACGTTACTCTCTAACACATGTTACTCTCTATCACACACGTTACTCTCTATCACACGTTACTCTCTATCACACGTTACTCTCTAACACACGTTACTCTCTATCACACGTTACTCTCTATCACACGTTACTCTCTTACACACGTTACTCTCTATCACACGTTACTCTCTAACACACGTTACTCTCTATCACACGTTACTCTCTATCACACGTTACTCTCTATCACACGTTACTCTCTATCACACGTTACTCTCTATCACACGTTACTCTCTAACACACGTTACTCTCTATCACACGTTACTCTCTATCACACGTTACTCTCTAACACACGTTACTCTCTATCACACGTTACTCTCTAACACACGTTACTCTCTAACACACGTTACTCTCTATCACACGTTACTCTCTAACACACGTTACTCTCTAACACACGTTACTCTCTATCACACGTTACTCTCTAACACACGTTACTCTCTATCACACGTTACTCTCTATCACACGTTACTCTCTAACACACGTTACTCTCTATCACACGTTACTCTCTAACACACGTTACTCTCTATCACACGTTACTCTCTAACACACGTTACTCTCTATCACACGTTACTCTCTATCACACGTTACTCTCTATCACACGTTACTCTCGATCACACGTTACTCTCTAACACACGTTACTCTCTAACACACGTTACTCTCTATCACACGTTACTCTCTATCACACGTTACTCTCTATCACACGTTACTCTCTTACACACGTTACTCTCTAACACACGTTACTCTCTAACACACGTTACTCTCTATCACACGTTACTCTCTAACACACGTTACTCTCTATCACACGTTACTCTCGATCACACGTTACTCTCTAACACACGTTACTCTCTATCACACGTTACTCTCTATCACACGTTACTCTCTATCACACGTTACTCTCTTACACACGTTACTCTCTAACACACGTTACTCTCTATCACATGTTACTCTCTTACACACGTTACTCTCTTACACACGTTACTCTCTAACACACGTTACTCTCGATCACACGTTACTCTCTAACACACGTTACTCTCTATCACACGTTACTCTCTATCACACGTTACTCTCTATCACACGTTACTCTCTTACACACGTTACTCTCTAACACACGTTACTCTCTATCACACGTTACTCTCTATCACACACGTTACTCTCTAACACACGTTACTCTCTAACACACGTTACTCTCTTTCACACGTTACTCTAACACACGATACTCTCTAACACACGTTACTCTCTAACACACGTTACTCTCTAACACACGTTACTCTAACACACGATACTCTCTATCACACGTTACTCTCTATCACACACGTTACTCTCTAACACACGTTACTCTCTTTCACACGTTACTCTAACACACGATACTCTCTAACACACGTTACTCTCTATCACACGTTACTCTCTAACACACGTTACTCTCTAACACACGTTACTCTAACACACGTTACTCTAACACACGATACTCTCTAACACACGTTACTCTCTAACACACGTTACTCTCTATCACACGTTACTCTCTAACACACGTTACTCTCTAACACACGTTACTCTAACACACGTTACTCTAACACACGATACTCTCTAACACACGTTACTCTCTAACACACGTTACTCTAACACACGTTACTCTAACACATGATACTCTCTAACACACGTTACTCTCTAACACACGTTACTCTCTAACACACGTTACTCTCTAACACACGATACTCTCTAACACACGTTACTCTCTAACACACGATACTCTCTAACACACGTTACTCTCTATCACACGTTACTCTCTAACACACGTTACTCTCTTACACACAGCGGCTCTGGATCAGGCCAACAGGTGCGTGATGATGATGATGATGATGATGATGATGATGATGATGAAATTGAAGATATTACAGCACAGATTCTGTCAGGACGGCACCTTCATGAGCTTTAAAGGTGACAAATCAAAATTTGCGTGTTTAAGTGCTATAATCAGGTCCTTCCTCATGATCATGAGATGATCAATGTAACTGCATAACAACTACATAAATGTCTCCACTAACATTCAGAAACGTCTAAAAGTGAAACTCTTCCTGAGTCTCTCCGTAAGGCTGCACTCGCTACTGGTGATTCTGGGATTCTGGATGAGTGAGATTGGCCTGTTTTGATATTAACGTGGTATCTGAAGCTTGTGTAAAGGCTCCACCCTCTTCTGAACGGAGGCGGAGCAGCAGCTCATTTGCATTTAAAGGGACACACACAGAAACAGCGCGTTTTTGCTCACACCTAAAAAGTGTCCATTTTAACAAGCTATAATAAATTATCTGGAGTTTTTTTTTAGCTAACATTTCACAGACACATTCTGGGGACACCATAGATTTATATTACATGTTGTGAAAAGGGGCATAATGTGTCACCATTAAAGACACTGTCAAATTGGCTCCATTCATTTTTACTTTATATGTGGCCTTCCTGCAAATCTCTCTTCCACAGGAAACAAAAGCACAAAACATTTACCTTGACGAAAGCAGATTGCTGTATTTTTAGTCTTTGTGTTTTGTGTAATAACGTCTTTGTGTGTCGTCCTGGTGTGTTTCCTGGAGTTTATCAAACAAACTCAGATTATAATCTCTGAAACTCTCTCCATCACTGATCACATGTAGTTTTATGTGCTTTATGAGCAGATGAAGTTCTCCTGTCCTCCCTGATCGTGACACAGGAAGCAGTTTTGTGTTTAATGCCACATCATTTCCTGCTCATACTATCTAGAGTTACAGATCCGCGTCTATAATCCCCACAGCGGCAGAGAAATCATATTTCTGCTGTAAAACATGACGAGCACGATGATTCTGGCAGATGATTCACTGCGGAGCGAGTCGTTTTTCTTTACTCTGGAGACGCCCACAACTCACTATCGGACCGGTTTGGGGGATTTGGAGATTTCATGGGTTCTGTTTCCAGTGCAGATGGAAAACGGCCCTCAGAGTGTCTGAAGCTCCTGGAGTTTATCATCTGGAGAACCTTATCGAGACACTCCTCTAACTGCTGTTATCACTGAACACACACACACACACACACACACACACACTACTCCTGCTGGAATCCTTTCATACGCCCACGCTACACACTGCACACTGCACACTATACACTGCACGCTGCACACAACACATTACATTATACACTATACACTGCACACAACACACTGCACACAACACACTATACACTGAACACTACACACTGCACACAACGCACTGCACATTATACACTACACACTGCACACTAAACACTCCACACTATACACTGCACACTACACACTGCACACTAAACACTCCACACTATACACTGCACACTACACACTGCACACTAAACACTCCACACTATACACTGCACACTAAACACTCCACACTATACACTGCACGCTACACACTGCACACTATACACTGCACACTAAACACTCCACACTATACACTGCACACTACACACTACACACTGCACACTATACACTGCATACAACACACTGCACGCTACACACTGCACACTATACACTGCACTCTACACACTGCACACTGCACACTACACACTGCACACTATACACTGCATACAACACACTGCACGCTACACACTGCACACTATACACTGCACTCTACACACTGCACACAACACACTGCACACTACACACTGCACACTATACACTGCACTCTACACACTGCACACAACACACTGCACACTACACACTAAACACTGCACGCTACACACTACACACTGCATGCTACACACTGTACACTACACACTCCATGCTACACACTGTACACTACACACTACACACTGCACACTATACACTCCACGCTACACACTCCACACTACACCCTGTACACTACACACTCCATGCTACACACTGCACACTACACACTGTACACTACACACTGCACACTACACACTCCATGCTACACACTGTACACTACACACTGTACACTACACACTGCACACTGTACACTACACACTCCATGCTACACACTGCACACTACACACTGTATACTGCACACTACACACTGTATACTGCACACTACACACTCTACACTACATACTACATGCTACACACTATACACTACACGCTACGCACTATACACTGCACACTACACACTGCACACTACACACTGAACGCTACACACTATACACTGCACACTACACACTGAACGCTACACACTGAACGCTACACACTATACATTGCACACTACAGACTGCACACTACACACTGAACGCTACACACTGTCTCCACTAAAACACTGATTCAGTATCGCTGTGTGAAATCAGATACTTCCTTAATATGTAAAAAAAAAAAAAAAACAGTCCGCCATAAGAGTAGTATTTTATCACTTAATCACTCACACATTTGACACACATGAAAATATATTCAGTGAAAATACTAATAATTTGTCATGCTGGACATCTCTAGATTTACACTCCTGTCAGAAAATGTCCAAACTCCAGTGTTCTGAATCCCAGACTTTACTAGAGGCCTGTTTATGACAGCAAACATCCACACACACAACACCTAAAACGCTTTACCAGCCGTTTTCCTCTCATCGCACACACATGACAGTCTCAAACCATCCTTCAAACTCTACACTTTTGTTTTTGTGAATATACATGCAAAAGTAAATATTCATAATGTGTTTTACATCAACGCACAGGTGTGTTTGAAATGAACCGGACATCTACAAATACTCCTTGTGAATGAGTTCGGCGCAGCTGAAGCTCCTTGACGTGAGGAATTCCACATCCAACGATTCGGCCCTGAATTCAAGGCCACGGATGAACCGCAGGCCCACGAGACTCAAACCATACACACACACACACACACACACACACACACACACACACACACACACACACACACACACACACACACACACACACACACACACACACACACACAGAAAGAGACGGACAGGAGGAGAAGACATGATGTGATGAAGGGAAAAACAGAACCGATTATCCTCTAATATCCATCCAAACACAAACACACACACACACACACACACACACACACACACACACACACACACACACACACACACACGGACATCTGTCTGATATTATTTACTATTCAACATGTTCAAGGTTCAAACCGAAACACATCTATAATCCAGTGCTGGAGAAGCTACTTCCAAACTTTGTTTCTTCTCTGAATGTTGCCTGTGTGTATTGAGGGATCGGGACGTGACCACAGTGCTGATGAACTGACCGTTTTCTGTGTGTGTGTGTGTGTGTGTGTGTGTGTGTGTGTGTGTGTGTGTGTGTGTGTGTGTGTGTGTGTGTGTGTGTGTGTGTAATGGTTCAACTTCAGTCAAGTAGTGAGTGACACTACAAACCACTGACAAACAGCAGCTACTGAAGCTGTTCAAGGGAACAATGTTTTTAAAAATATTTTTCAAGTAGCCTATGTTATTAGTAAAGTCAGCTTTATTTCTACAGTACATTTCGTTTCAAAGCAGCTTTACATGATAAACAGGAACATAACAGAATAAATGATGCAGACTTCATCAGATATGATATACTCATTCAAATTCAATTATAAAGCAGCTCTAAAATGACAAAAGTTTCAGATCAATTCAGTTCAATAACTGTGTTGTTGCAAAAATGTGTCTATTTTGAAACATCAGCTATAAAGCAATAATAATACTAATACTTTATGTAGTGCCTTTAAAAGAAGCTTCTGAATGTGCTTTACATAATAAAAAAAACTAAATAAATAACAATACAGTTTTATTTACCATTAGCAAAATAAACTAATCAAATAGATTAGGAATAAATAGGATCACCTATAATATATTAGTATAACTATCAACTAAAAGCCAAAGTAAATAATAATTATTTTAAGTTTTAAAAATACAAGAAAATAAATAATATGTAATAAAATATAGAAATACATCAAATTAATTTAATTAATAACTTTTTTTTTTTTACAGTCAGTGTTTATTTAAAATGTTCTGACCACTGTGATATTCTTTAGTCTCCTGAGCATCATGTGTGTGTGTGTGTGTGTGTGTGTGTGTGTGTGTGTGTGTGTGTGTGTGTGTCCTGAGCATCAGCAGATTCACACTGAGAGAAGGTCATTTATCGTGTTCTTGTTCTGAGGGTGTTTCATTCCTGCTCTCCCATTTAAACCCCAGCACACACACTTCCAGCTATTGTGGAACAGGATACGAGGAACTGCTCCCAAACTTCCTGAGTTCCAATGCGCCGGCTCAGAGACTGAAGGTCCATCACTGTCCGAACCTCGGATCCAGCATCTTTCATTCATATCATCAATGTCTCAGATGATTCTCATCAAATTCCTCAGGAGAAATAAAAACAGACCCAAATGATCAAATCAGATCATCTGTGAGAATCACTCGAGTTCGTGTTGAGATCACTGGGGAACCAGACCTATTTCTACAGCGCTTTATACAATACAGAGAGTTTCACAGCAGCTTCACAGAAATAAAAATGGAAATAACAGTGTTGCAAATATCATCAGTTATGAAACAAATTCAAATTTCAGTTCAGTAGTGTGAATGGTGCAAATTTCTTTAATTATGAAACAAATTCTATTCAGTTCATTTGTTTCAATGTTGCAAATATCATTAATTATAAATCAAATTCAGTTCAGTACAATAGTGTGAATGGTGCAAATTTCATTAATTATCAAACAAATTCTATTCAGTTCATTAAAAGTGCCAATGTTGCAAATATCATTAATTCTGAAACAAATTCAATTCAGTTCAATATAGTGTGAATGTTACAAATTTCATTAATTATTAAACAAATTCAATTCAGTTTATTAGTTTCATTGTTGCAAATATCATCAATTATAAAACAAATTCAATTCAGTTCATTAGTTTCAATGTTGCAAAAGTCATCAATTATTAAACAAATTCAATTCAATAGTGTGAATGGTGCAAATTTCATTAATTATTAAACAAATTCAATTCAGTTCATTAGTTTCAATGTTGCAAAAATCATCAATTATTAAACAAATTCAATTCAGTTCATTAGTTTCAATGTTGCAAAAATCATCAATTATTAAACAAATTCAGTTCAAAAGTGTGAATGGTGCAAATTTCATTAATTATGAAACAGATTCTATATTTAGTTCATTAGTTTCAATGTTTCAAGTATCATTAATTATAAATCATATTCAATTCAGTTCAATAGTGTGAATGGTGCAAATTTCATTAATTATCAAACAAATTCAATACAGTTCATTAACAGTGTAAAAGTTGCAAATATCATCAGTTATGAAGCAAATTTAATTCAAACTATAAAGCAACTCTACAGAAGACAGTGTCATCTTTACACTCAATCCAGAGTGAATGTTGTTTGAGTTCAGTTGAGTTCTGAGAGAAACGCTTGAGATGTGAGGAAGAGTCAGTCTTCATCAGTGTGACTGAAGGGGGGAATAAACTCTTCATCTGAACCTCACCGCGGTTCGACACGCTCTTCAAAAGTCAAGCTGAATTTACAAACAGTTCAACGCTTCACTGCTGACTGAAATTTGGCCAATTCAAGCAAAATGACTGTGTTCAAATTTCATATTCTCAAAGACCCTTTGAACGAGTTTATTGTTTTATTTTTTATCTTCCAGAAAATGACTGACCTCAGTTTAGTCTTTCTGTTTCCCCACTGACATGATTCACTCTGACAACACACACATACGCACACACACACACACACACGCACACGCACGCGCACACGCACACGCACACAGACTGAGGCCTGAAACCTACTCTGCACAAATACAGTTACTTACAGTACAGTAACACAACATTCACACTCACCAAAACCACTGAACTGCATAAACACAGGCTGTATTATAAATATTAGGCTACTATTATAAGAGATCATACACATGCACCGAATCTACGCTTTCATGCATTTGCATTCAACATCTACATTTGATAAGTTCATGCATTTAGTTTCAGTTTTAAGGTAGCCTACTTTTCTGGCATGAAAAATATTTTTTACACTTGAATTGCCAAAACAATTGCATCATACAATTAAAACGAAATATTCACTGGGAACTGAATGTCTTTGGCGTAGTTAACACACTCACTTCACTGCATGAAGCTGCAGCCTTTTAACACACTTTTATTTGGCCAAATCCTAAATCTGCTTTGCATACCTTTCGCAGAGAAGCCAATCCCAGAATGCATTGCAAAAACCTCAGTGGAAACAATCCCTGAAAGATGGCAGATGAGGTGAGAGAAATGCTCAATACAAATATATACTTATTATTTATAAGGACAGGTAAATGTGGCAATAGACAATTTTTGTGTGTGCATTTGAATGCATGTTTAGACTGCGAGTCGCGTCCACATAAAACTACAAATCGCTTCTGGTTCGGATGTTGCCGTTCACACAGAACGCGTTTTTGTGGGGTGTTTTTTCAGTGTAAACATGCGCTAGATGTGTGTGTTGATGGTTTGACTTTAACACTCGGTTCGTTCTAAAAATGCGGCACTCAAGTTCAAAGAAGTTCCACAATGGAACGTTCAGCACGTCACGTGCTATCTGCGCGAAAATCAAAGCGTCACGTGGAAATCAAAGAGAAGCGGCACAATATATGTGATCCTGGATCACGTCACCAGTCTCGAGTCGCACGGGTATATTTGTGGCAATAGCCAACAATACATGGGTCAAAATTATAGATTTTTCTTTTATGCCAAAAATCATTAGGATTTTAAGTAAATATCATGTTAAATTAAGATCTTTTGTAAATTTCCTACCGCACTGTATAAAACATTTATTTTTGTGAGTGAATGCTGCACAATCGCCAACATAAATGAACAACTTTAAAGGAGATTTTCTCAATGTTTCGATTTTTTTGCACCCTCAGATTCCAGATTTTCAATAGTTGTATCTCGACCAAATATTGTCATATCCTAACAGACCATACATCAATGGAAAGATTATTTATTAAAAAAAAAAAAAAAAATAAATAAATAAATAGATGACCCATGTGACTGGTTTTGTGGTCCAGAGTCACATATGTATATGTATTTGTATGTAATTCCTTGATAATGTTCTTATTTTATTGAGCATTAAAATATAAAAGAAAGAAAAGCGGCGCAATGTGTGGAAGAGTTTCAGTCCAAAGAAAGCAGAATCCGGTCCAGGAGCTGGAACTGGAGGAGCGCGCTCGAGATGCACCAATAATGCACTTAATCTCACGCAAAATCATGCAAGAGATTATTAAACTCTCCCGTGAATCGGAGAACGTGATGGTTTGTTAAAGGCTGCAGGGCAATTAAAGGCACGAGCCAAATCATTTCTGAATCAATGTAGAACACACACGAGAACATTTTCTTTGGCTTCACAACTGACATGAATAAAGATGAAAACAAAACATAAATATATTAACATTGATTAATTTAGCATATAGGCAATATTGCATGCAACTATGCGTTTAATATGCGTTCTGTCCTTCAAACACATCCAAAGAATCACAGATAAGATTAAATTGACAACATTTTTAGATATCATAGACAACTCATTCCTCATAGATAAAAAGTGCCGTCCTACGTTGTAAATATATCGCAATAGTAAAGTTAAATGGCTCCTGAATGCTGTTTGAGTTTGTTCAAGTTGTCATTCAGATCTTAGAGCAGAAAACTGTAATTTAAGACCCTCCTCAGCGTCTGATAAAGCAGAGACTCATATTGGGTTTCCTTCATTAAAAGGCATGTGTGAGCGAGAGAGATGCAGAAAGAGCTGGAGAGAGAGAGAGAGGGAGTTTTATTAGGATCCTGTCATGAATCTGTGTAAATCCGAGGAGTTCAGTGAGTGTTTCCAGCTGTCGGCTCTCAGGTTCGGCTCCAGAACTGATGAAGACTTTGGACCGCAGTGTGTGGCCTCCAACAAAACCAACAGAACCGAGAGAGAGAGAGAGAGAGAGAGAGAGAGAGAGAGAGAGAGAGAGAGAGAGAGAGAGAGAGAGAGAGAGAGAGAGAGAGAGAGAGAGAGAGAGAGAGAGAGAGAGAGAGAGAGAACCGCTCAAATACCCCTGATATTAAACGCCGAGTGAAACAAACACCAGTGTGTTTTTCTGCTCTCTTCTTTTCATCCTCCGACCTTCTGAATTACAGAAATCTCCTGAAGGATGAGATACGGAATATGACAGAATATCACGGTTCATCCGTCGGACAGTCACACCGAACAAAAACAGAAATATACATACAGTATAAAACAACCCATTTAACGCCCATTATGTGACTATTTGCAAGGGAAAATTGGAGCCCTTCAAACAATAGCCTATAATACACTCAAAAAAGATTTATGTATTTGAATTGCACACACAGTTTCCATCCACACGCATAAACTAAATAATAAACTTAATCTGCGCATTTGTCAGTCATATAAATGAAACTGATTCTAGTAATACACTGAATGTGTTTTAAATACATTTATATATATATATATATGTTTTTTTATATATATTTATCATCTACAAATTCAATTTGTTTCAATATATTTCAACTAATTGAATCTCAGCTGACAGTGAACGTTCTCAAGATTCTGTCAAAGTTATGAACAATCGTTCTTCCAGGAACGTTAATAGAACGTTCATTCAATGTTATCTGATCTTTAATAATGTTCTCAGAACGTAAAAACATTATTTGTACATCGTCAATGGAACGTGTTTTTCTAGTTGAATGTTTGTAACTTTTTTTTAAATGTTACATGTTTCAGAA